>JAODAL010069681.1:0-16242 GCA_025379985.1 Phyllomedusa bahiana
TTTTTTGGGAAGCGGGGGTGAAGAAAAACTGCAATTTCTAGTAGGGGTTTTTTTTTTTTAACAGCGCCCTTGTGCATACCGTGACCATTAGTTTTTATGGGATAAAAACCCTTAAAGGCGATCCCCAAAATTTTATATATTTTTTTTTTATTTTTGAAGCGCTTTAAAAAAAAAATTTTTTTTTTTTTGTTGTAAAACAATATTTGTGTTTTTCACAATTTTCCCTTAATAGTCAAAAATTTTTTTTATTTTTCTGTATAAAAGGTTTGGTGGGGTTTTGGAAATTTATTTGTTTTTGACGTTTTTTAAATAAAAATTTTAGTTCGGGGGATGAAAAAAAGAATCCCCAATTCGTGATGGGTTTTATTTTTTTAAGCGTTCACCGTCCCATTTAAAATTCCCTTGACAGATATTGGGGCGGGAACTTTTACGCATGCGGTGAACCAAAAAAAGGGTACTTTATTTATTTTGAATCTTTTTTGGGCAAAAATTGGCGTTTTTTAAAGGGGAAAAAGGGCGGGGGTTTTTAATTTTTTTTCAATTTTCATTTTTACTTTTTCACATTTTTCTTACTTTTTCACCTTTTTTTTTTTTTACTTTTCCCCACAGAGAAAATCACTTTTATAATATAAATCAATGCACAGCTTATTGCTGTGTACTGGTTTCTATGACAACTGTCATGGCTGAGCCTTTTTAAACGTCACGGGAAAACCCTTTGGAAGGCAACAGAAAACGCAGGAGGAGATACTCTTTCTGTGTCCTCTCATTGTCGCGCCCTACAGTCCCCGTTTAAATAGGGGTTAATCGCCCCCCTGCAGAGAGAACTCCGGTCGGGCTAAAAGGGCCCAGGATGTAAGCTGAATTTAAAAAAAGCAAATTTTCCCGAAAGCAAATGGGCCCGAACTTGCTTTAGGTTGCACAACTCCGGGAAACGGGCGTAAAACCCCAAAGACCTGGAATTTTGCATACTCCAAGGTTGTAAAGGGGGTTTAAAAGGGGTATCCCACAGTACGCCCCCAGGAGAAAAAAAGTGGGGGCCCGGCAAGCCGCTTTAGAAGTTTTCTCTTTTGGGTAAAATTGGGCGACACAGTACGCGACGCTATACGCCAGCTTTAAATGTTTCTAAAACTTTCCCCCTAAGGAGCTCCATGGGCCTCACATTTTATCCACATACAGGAATCTGTTTTTTGCTGGAGGGGATCCCTTAGCACAGTCTCCAATTGAAACTCTTGGATGCGGTACAGAAGGATCAGGCAATAACCACTGGTCATGAAACCCCAATGGGTTCAGGGCGGGAAAATAAAAGTCACCAGGGAAAACGCGGGGGAAGCAAAAGACAAGAACAGTAGTCATGTTACAATCCGGGTTTAAACCGTAGTCATCAACCAAAAAACACCTTTAAATTCAAAAACTAATAAAAAAAACCTATTGCTTTCTAGGAGCAAATAGGAGTGTCCCTTTAAATATACATGGATGTGCAGTCATTGGTGGGGAAGAATGTAGCAGTCAGGGCTGTATTTACCACACACTGGGTGCATCTGTGTGGGCACCTGGGGGGTGTTGAAAAGGGGGAGGGGGGGAAACATCTTTTTCATCCATTTTATACCTCCTAAATTAGGTCGCTGCACTTGTCGTAGCTGAGGACTAAGAAAGCACTGCCAGCACTTAACCCACAAGTCTAAGTAACAGTAAATTGTTTACTAGCTGCTGCTACCATAGTGCAAGGGATCCGCAAAGACATGTGCCAAAAAAGCAATTAAAATGTAAATTGCTCATGGCTCCGCTTTTTCTTCTACTTTTGAACAGGCTGCTACGCTGGTCTGTACTGTTCTTTTTAAATAGCAGGTGAAGGAACCATTTGCACCCCACTCCTCATTGGCATTACAATGCAGCCCACTGGTTACTTTCATCCGAAATCCTGTACCTAATGTATTAACCAACCCCTTAATATTATTTTTTCAAAAACATCTAAATACTCTTGAACTTGGCCCTGATTCCACCATCACAACCTCTTGGGCAGCAATCAGTACTTTCACTGCCCCCCCTTTTCATTGTTTCGGCCTAGGGGGTAAAAAGATCTGCAAAGATCTGTGACTGTCCCCCTTTTATAATTTTTACATGGGTTTTAATCCCCCCCAAGACATCTTTTTTCCAGGGAAAAAAACTCATTTTGATTCTGTCTTGATACTACAAACCCCCCAAAAAGATCACCCTTTCCTCTGCCCCCACACTATCCAGCTGTGCCCCTTCCCTTGAAGAAAACCCTCTTAAAAACATTGTGGCCCCGGGGAGATTTCTTCACTGGGCCCCCAAACCAATGCAGAACACATCACTTATACCAAAAAAGTGAAACCCAAAAAAAGGGGCCGCTAGGCAGGTTTATTCGGGCCCGGCCCGAATAAAATGCCGCTGCCCGAATCTCTCACCCCCCTACCGGCCTCCCTCACTCATGAATAAAAAAACCCCATTGTTGGATCATTTACCAAAATGCGGCCCATGTTCCAGAGGCTCCGCGGGTCCCTGTGAGCTGCGCTCTGCACAGGCATCAGAGGGGCGGGAAGACATCTGTAAGGCTGGAGGGGGAGGAGAGAGGTGCCTCCTCCCCCTCCCCTCCACCTTCTCCCTCCCCCATCATGCTGAAAAAAAAAAACCCTTCAAGCTTTTCCGGGGACATAGGTATTTACGGAGGGGTGTGGGGAATATTTCATCCTGACTGTTTGTACATGCTGGGGCTAATAGAAAAACTGCAATGATTGTCCTCTGTGCGACCCACAGAGCTAACATTCAGTTACGGTAAAATATCAGCCTGGGGGTCAGCTTTATTACGACCCACGGGGTTTGATCATATAGCTGTAGATTGTCCAGGGGGGTGTGTGATCCCCAAGCTGACGTCTGCGTATAGATCAGCTCTGTGAGTCACAGTACCAGTAATTATCTTTAACCCTTTCATTTAATTTTTTTTTATATATATATTTTTAATATTTTTTATAATATTAAATAATTAAAAAAAATATATATATTAAAATATTATATAATTATTGTGTTAATTACAAAGTTATCAATCGTAGGGCCCCCCCTAGGGCCCAAATGTTAAGTAAAAAAAAAGTTATTAAAAGATTTTTCCCGGATATTGGGGAGTGTAACTTTTTATTTGGATACACATCATTTCTGTTAACTGCAGGGCTCTTTTTTAGTGCAAAAATCAAATTTTATTATCATTACTTTCAGATAGGGGGTTTTTTTTCAATTTTCCCCCCTTCCACCTTTGTTGAATATCCCCTTGCACTTAAATTAGAATCCCGCAATCTTGTATCGCACAGGTTGATAGGTGCCCAAAAAACCTTTTTATCACAGAATCTATAACGAACGTGTTTTTTTGGGATTTTGCCCGCCAATTTTTCATTGAGATAGCTTTCACTTTTATCTTTTACAGACAATTTTATAGTCACCCAGGGTGGAATTGAAAGGTGCCAAAAAATACCTTGTTTCATCCGAATATATATCAGATACGTGTTTTTTGACTTTGGCGCACTGCAGCTTTGTTCATTCAGATAGCTGGCACTTATATCTTATACCAGCAAATTTTATAGTCACCACAGGTGAATTTAAGGTTGCCAAAAAAATATTGTTCATCCGAATCTATAACAGATACGCTTGTTTTTGATTGGCGCACGGCAGCTTTGTTCAGTCATGATAGCGTGCACTTTTATATCTTATTACAGCAATTTTATAGTCCCCCAAGGTGAATTTGAAAGTTACCAAAAACAACTTGTATTATACAGAAAACATAACAGATACGTTGGTTTTTTGCACTTTTGCCCAGTCCAGCATTTGTTAATTAATCAGCAATTTGTTTTGATTAGAGGGATTTGAGATAGCTGTGATTTGCAGTCTGTTAATAATAGGACTTTCCAAACACTATTCCTTACCTCTCACATATTTTAATGTCTTAACATGGAGCGAAATTCAGGTGGTAAGGTGCAAAGAGGGGGGAGCACATGGAGGTAGAGGTAACAGAGAAGGTGCTCCTTCCAGTGCTGGCAACAAACGCCATGCCAGGGATCATCGGTTGCAGGACCGTCAGGCCTGTCATCGCTGGGGGCAGGGCCTGGGAATCTCAGTAATGGATACAGCGTCGGCAATCTGTCCTTCAGTGGTTAATGGCAACCTGATCCAGCAGTTCTTACCTCCTGTCCTTCCCATTCCCGGCCACCAAATGTCATCTTCAGATCATCGTCATCATCCAACATGAGTGGTGAAGCGAACGGAGCCCAAATGTCAACTCTGTTTTGTTTTTAACCCAACACTAGTGTTAAATCCATTTACTGAAGGCCTCTTGATGACAAAAGAAGGTTGGGGTCAGAAGGCATGTTAAAAGATCAAGAGGATGATTTAGTCTGCTCTGACGCCCCGTTACTGATGCCTCAGAGGGCAGAGGAGGAGAAGGAAGTCGGTCTATCGGAAATAATCTCCGGGCGGTCTGCAACGCCTTGCAGTGCCCTTGCTTGTAGCCCGCAGCTTCTGGATGCTAGAATGTTCAGGACGACAAGTCACCTAGTGTTGATGTTGATGATGATGTAAATTGGTCGGAATCCATCTGTTCTTTTCCGCAGAATTGCTTGCGAGGCTTTCATCAGTGGACGAGGAGGAAGAACGATGGGTTAGTGTCTATAGGGTCCCGAACAAAAAGGGAGAGGGCGTCGCAGAAGTCCGCTGATTATGATTCGCCAGCCCACGGTCAGCGCAAACCAGCTCCTCACTTATCGCCATTCAAAAAGGTTCAGGTATACTCTCAAGTGGGCCTTCTTTGAGCAAGCCTCTGATTCACCCAGCGATGTCCTATGCGCCTTTGCCGTAAAACGCATAAGTAGAGGCAAGACAACGAAACCTTTAGGTGGTTAACCACTACCAACATGTCTAGTCACATGCAGCGAATGCATGAGTTGAAATGGAGGCAACACTTGGCCAAAAAAGGCCAGACGACGCCGGGGCCTCCAACCACTGTCACACCCTCTGTCTCCGCCTCCCTCCTCACGCCTCACCAAAGCGTTCTCAGCTGCCCATGTCTCTCAGAGTCATGATCAGGGATCACCTCCGCTTCAGCCTCCACCTCGCCCGATACCACCAGCACCACCAGTAAAACCAGCCTACCCCTTCTCCTCCCGGACAGTTTGACGACCGGCAACGCCGATACAGCGGCCGGGTCTAGCAGCCAGCATTCTGCGTCTTACACAGAGTTTGGGAGCAGAAGAAATACTTCAAAACCAAAACCCTCCCAAAGCAAAAGGCCTGAATGTCGGCAAATTGACGGCTTTTGGCCTTGGAAATGTTTTGGCCTTTCCGTTGGTATGAACAGATGGTTCCGCAGCGTCATGGCCTCGCTGCCCCCCAATACAATGATGCGAGCAGGCATTTCTTTGCAAAAAAAGCCGTCCTGCCCTGGCCAGACACGTGCTGTCATCTAAAATTTTCAAGGCGTTGTTGCATCTGTGGTCGGAAAAAAAGTCCAATCTGACCGGACACATGGGGACTAGTAAGGCTCGGCCTAAGGGCCGCTATATCTCTGTGACAGCTCACTGGGTGAGCTGGGGGATGTCTCTGGGCGGTGACGGTGGCTCTCAGGCTCGGCCGCACGCTTCTTCAAAACTGGATAGGGATGGCTGCAGGGCTCCTCTTCCCAAGGTCCTCTGGTGGCATCACGTGCAGAGAAACCAGCCGTTTTTTGAAATGAAATCTGTCTTGGAGACCGTCCACACACAGGTCAGGAGCTGTGGACGGCTCTCCGCAACGAGACGAGCGCCTGGCTGCGGTGACCAAGACCTTCGTGCCAGGCAAGGTGGCACGGTGTGCGATTAACGGGCCGAAATCTGACTGGCGCCCTTAAGATCGGTAGGCTGGAGCACATCCCTTGCCTGCACATGTCATGGAACCTCGTCCGTCCAGAAATTTCTAAAGAGCTACACGGGTCTGAACTGCCTTGCTGAAGAAGGCTGAGGTCTGAGTTCGCACTTCGCCGTTCGACACCTGCTTCGTCCCGCTGGCTGTGTTGCCAGCGTCAGCTTGGCCTCCAGTTAACCGTCTCTTTTGTTGACGTGGCAACACGCTGGGAAATTCCACCCTCCACATGCTCAGCGATTGTCGGCTGCAGCGCAATGCCATTACGCAGTACGAAGTGACACATGGCCTGATAAGCAGCGGGGCGGACCTCGGGGTGTTGAGCCAACGAGAGTGGAGGCAGGTGAAAGAGCTCTGCACCATCTTGCCAGTTTGAAGACGCCACAAAATGTCAGTGCGGACGATGCCCTTGTCAGCTGAGCATTGTGGTGATCTTAGTTCTGGAACGATGTTGGACACTCTGAAACATCAGGTCCTGCCAGCGCCGGAGAGAGGAGATGGAAACAGATGCGGACACGGTGACTTTCTCTCCGTCGAATCCACAAGGCCCGACAGGTTTCACAATTTTATCGGTCTTCATTAAGCAGTGGTACGGGGTCCGAGGGCTTAGTGGCATGGCGCGCCTCAGCTATCAGGGTGCATCATCTGAGGCAAGTCAGGGCGATATGTGTTGGAAGCTGTGCCGGGAGGAAGGGAGGAGGAGGAGGAAGAGGTATTCCTAGGACACCATGTTACTGACGTCCCTGCCTTAGAAGAGGTTGCCGAAATTTGAGGCGGGGAGGAGGAAGATGAGGAAGATGACTTTGCTGTGCCCTCGGGACCCAGAGGCTTGGGGAAATCAAGCTCCATCTCTCACTGAGTGCTTGGATGCTCCATTTCTCCAACATGATCTCGCATTTTAAGGCCATCAAAATGAACAACAGTTACTGGGGGTGGCCACCCTCCTGGGTCCCCGGGTTACAAAACTTAAACTCAGCACTTTTCTTCCACCCACCAAATAGAGCGAGTTAAAATGCAGAAATGGAGACCTTGCTGATTTGATCAATGGAGACATCTGTTGCGTCTGCTTCACGTCTCTTCAAATGTCTCGGTGGAAACAACGCCAGCGACGTGACAGCAGTAGAGTGCAAGGTAGCCCGTAGCAGGACGAGCAGCAGCAGACGAAGGTGGCAAGTAAGCCTAATGGAGGGGACCTCTGGCAATCTTTTTTTACCACCTCACCAACGCATGCAATGCGGGCACACATACAACACCCAGAGACCAGGATTAAGTCATGAGTGTACGACTTTCTGCGTCTCAACACCGATGTTTTTGTTATGTGTTCCGGACACAATAGACTTCTGGGTATCCAAAAAATGGACGAATGGCCCGAGCTGGGCTCGCCACGCATAGTGGTGTTGTTCCTGCCAGCAGCCTGCGTATATCTGAGCGGAACTTCAGCACAGCCGGAGGAGTCATTACAGACAACACGCTAAGGCTTCTCCACAGATAATGTGGATTCGTTGACTTTCATCAAGTGAATCAGGCCATGGATCTCTGTGATGTTGTGGCCCCAATTGCCGAGGTCACCGATTAGATGTCTGGTCTACTCTCACATTCCTCTTCAAAACAGAAATGGTCTCTTGAAAAACTTATTTTTAAATGATCATTTTGTTCCTTCAATTTTTATTCTCAAATTTCCAACAGTTCATTTTGCCTGGTTTTGCAGTGAGAAGATTGTAAAGACAACAGGTTCGTGACAAAACCATATTCCATTTACTACTTCATCTTTAGAATTTTCCGCATTAGTCAATGGTTTTGGGGTCGTGTTGCCTCACAATTTTTAATAGGGGCTGAAAGTCTTTTTTATTATTTTTTGTGGTCATGGGTGCTGTGAGATACAGCCAATAATCGTGGTCCCTTTGGGAACAGTATGTGGATTTTAAGTAGCATTTCTCCCCATCAATTTTTAACACGTGGCTGAGAAGTCTTATTTATAATTTTTTGGGGGTCATGTTGCTGATGAGTTACAGCAATATATTCAGGGTCGCCTTTGGAACAGAAATGTGGATTTTAAGTGGCTTTTCTCACCTCACAATATTTTTTAAATGTGGCTGAAGAAGTAATTTTTATAATTTTTTGGGTCATGCTGTTTGAAATATGCAGCAATAGCTACAGGTCCTATTCTAAAAAAATGTTGTGTTCTAATAAGACATTTGTTTCTTCACAATGTCAAAAAGGGGCTCATGGGTCATGTTTTGAATAGGTAGGACACTGTAATCGGACACATATTGCAAAATGACTTGTTTTTGAAGATCTTTAACTATAGCTATCAATCCATGTATGAGGGACAACCATTTGAATACAATTAAAATAGAGAAACAAAGACTTGGTGAATTCCATCCTATTTTAAAATGTCGTTTTTTCTAGACTTTTATACATACTAAAATACTTGCATGTAAAAATAGCTGGGTAAAAAATTCCTCTGGATTGTACAGGAGGGTACAGGAAGACTAGACAGATGTTACGTTATTCAGAGGGACAGGAGTAGGAGCACGGACAGAGAACAAAGAACCAGAGACAATTTCTCCAGCACGTCTGAGTAAAATGAAGAAAAAGAATGCCAAGAAAAACGGGCACCTGGGTGTAACAGGAGCGTTAACCACAAGTATTTTCCAAGTGAAGCTCAATTGTTCAGCAACTCATATGGAGGGGCAAGCGCTACCCCATGTCTTGACTGTGTATGAGAGAGGCTGGATTTCTCACACTTCCGCTTCCACACTATGCTTAAGCACGACAGTTTGCGCTGTCTGCGTCATCCAGGGCATTTTAACCGCGTGTTAATAGATGACGGACGCAGCCTGGGCTTCCACCGCACCCACTGTAACTCGGCCCTGGGTCATACTGCGTCAGGACAGATTATGTCTATGTCCAGTGAAACTAAAAATGGTGGTTTGAAGACTCCTTTTTCCGGCACTTTTTAATCTGGGGTCATGAGAATAGTGCTCTGCAACAGGAACATGGACACCGCCAAAAAAACTGTACACATAGCTCTTATACTACAGAGAATAGTGCTACAGCACAGGAAGCTGACACACGCCCCAAACTGTTACCACATAGCTCTATATGCAGAGGAATAGTGCTCAGCACAGGAGCACCTGACTCCGCCAAAAAAAAAAACTGTACACATAGCTGCTATTCTGACAGAGAATAGTGTCAGCACTGGATGGCCTGACACCGCTCCAAATGGTTACATATAGCTCTATACTACCAGAGAATAGTGGAGCTCAGCACAGAACCTTGACACCGCCAAACTGTACACATAGCTCTATACTACAGAGAATAGTGCTCCAGGCACAGGAACCTGACACCGCCAAACCGTACACATAGCTCTATACACAGAGAATAGTGCTCAGCCAACAGGAGCCTGACACGCCTAACTGGTCAATAGCTCTATACTAACAGAGATAGTGATCAGCACAGAGCATGACACGCAAAATGTAAACGATAGCTCTATAAATACAGAGAATTGTGCTCAGCACAGGAGCTGACACCGCCAACTGTACACATACGCTTCTATACTACAGAGGAATAGTGCTCAGCAGGTTTTGGGGCTATGCTGCTTTCTGGAAGGATATTAATGTCCAGTTCAAGTAAAATGATGTTCAAATCATACTGCCTTCTGGCACTTTTTATTTTGAGGTACTGTGTAAGACAGGGATAGTGAATGTTCTGTGATTTTTTTTCTTGTGACTTTTATAAACCTAAGTGTGTTGCTAAGATGTAGCACGTATTAACTTTGACTGTAGTGGATGTTACTTTTCAGCTTCTCCACCCTGTTTGGGTGTAATAATGAAGGGGTTGTTCCTCTCCCATTAGACTTTAATGGTCATCGGCGATAATTATTATCGACTATGGATATCTTATTGATAATTGCCGTTATTGACTATAGACCGATGACGATAGTCAACATAATCGCTCATCACTATCCCTAAGTAGTAATTATTATTGGCCTTGGTATTGTAGAGTTTTCTTTAGTATCAATACATATGTTGGTTATTTGTCGTTTGCTTTTTGTGCGTTCGGATGCGATCCAAGAATTGAATGTCATTTCTTGGATTGCATCCGCAAGACGGACCCGACAGGCGTGATGCAAACATGCAGCGGTGATCTCTCATGTGAACACCGCTGTGTGTCTGTCATTGCCAGCAGTGATAAACTCACTGCTAATTGTTAAGATGCGTCTATGGCTCGTTTGATTGGACCCAGATACGCATAGAAAGCGTTATGTTCATACAGAGGCAATTCCGCCGATGTGAACATATCCCAATGATGTGATTATATAAGGTATTATGTTATCATACATAGTTTGGTGACTTTTGAAAAAAATGTCAGTACTGACCTCATTACACAATGACTGCTGAGGTTGATGGACTGGATCTTGTGGAATTAGTGATAGGAGCAATAAGTTTTTTTTTCTCGTTTAAGTACATGCTGCGTTCAATGTGGCGTAAACAAATGCTGTATGAACCCAGCCCTTCCAAGCAAAATGTAAAACAAGGGGCCCGGGCCTCGAATGTTTTAGGACCCTAGCCATAAAAACAAAACCACCACAAACATGGTGAAAGTATTTTCTTTCACATTTCAACCCACTTTGAAATTTTTTTTAAGATGGTGTATAAACAGTTATTTGCTCTTTTGAAATTAAGTGCTTGACCGTGTAATCTCAAATCACAATTGCCCGGAGGCAGATTACTGCCTTGTATAGTTTAGTACTTATTGGTGCTTACGTGCCGCAAACACAGCGCGCATAAAATCATTGTCTTCTGATGATTTTACACTGCATTCAATGAGTTCTGTACTTGATCATGGATTTTAAGCGTATTTTGGCACATATATCAGCACAAAATACATGCTAAAATCAAAATACGGCGTCTGAACATACGCTTACACTTACTGATTAGGTTTTGTTCACACGGCTTATTTGGGCCCCTTTTGGCCCATTGCCTTTTACCATGACCAAAACACTATGGCATACTGGAGTGACTGCTTTTTTAAAGTTTTGGGGCCCCCACAACATGGATGGGGTGCCGACCAAATTGTTATGATAGAGAGGGCAAATTTTTCAAAAAATTGATTCCCGGTTCGAAAATTTTTCCGACAAAAACGTTCACCCCATTTAAAAAAAAACCCATTTCCTGGCTGCAGAGAGCCTGTAGGGTGTTTTTGAACATTGTGCCATGCTCAAATATGCATAGGGAGCGTGGTTTGGTCTTCATACAATGCTGTGTTTTAGTATGACATGCACATGACAGCCGCCGCTCTTAGAATCGCTTCACTCTTCAATTCTCTGGGCACTTACAGGGGCAAAACTGACCAAATAACTGAAGTGGGAATGCAGCCTGACAAGGTAACGTCAGCGTCAGCTTGAAAGAACAGAGCTGAGGGCCAAGATACTACAATAGCGTCAAAGAACACCATAGTAGGTCCCTGGAGCCGGCACAGGTCGCAGCACAGTAAGGGGACGTCACAGCAGGGGTAAACCCGCAAGGCCACAGCTTCCGTTGTCATCTAGCAGCCGTGTGTTGACCACCAAGCCAACGTTTTATGAATGGTTGACTAGGCCATCCACTTTCTCCCAGATGACATCTGACAACCCCAGCCAAGAGTCGGTGAATTTGTCAGACACAACCTTTAGTTGGCATGGCCCGGGAGCAGGTGAGGGGCCCTGACCTGTCCTCAACCCACCTCTGTCCCGTTCACTTCCCACACCCAGAGAACTACTGTGCGCTTTGGCCTCTGAGCTACTATACAGTGAGGACCAACTATTTGAGGACAGTGGGCAACAAAGAGGTGGGGAAGACATCCTCTGCCCCTTGCAGAAGCGGGCAAGTACTAATGAGGAGAGTGACATGGGGGGTTATGTTGCAAGTGGTCAGGCTTTGTACAGGGACACCATTGAGGAGGACGGCGGTGACAGGCAAACACTAATCGATGTAGCCGATTGCACATGGGAGCCGGATGACGCAAGCAAAGCTTGGATAAGGTATTCTGGTGCCCTAGTTAAACAAGGCATAAAGTGCCCCCCAAGTGGAAAATTCAGCCCACTCCATTCCTCCTTGTGCCCCCTTTTCTGCCTGGAATGAAGTGATGCCCTAGGCGGTCGCCTACCTTCGACTACCCATCGTCCCGGCCCTGGAAGCAAGGACTTCATCATTATCATTGGGAGAAGAGAGCGGCAGTTTGCGTGTAAGGCAGTGGAGCAGCCCACAAGTCAGTAGTGTGGCCAGGAGTCAGAAGGGTGGCAGCAGTGCGAGGTTGAGAGCCAAACAGCCACAATTTAGACCACCCACTTTGCAAGTCCCAGAAAGTAGCGGCACAGGGGCTCACCGGGGCATCGGTGGTAACAGTCAGTCAGTGCATAGCATTGGTGGTAAAATCACCTACTCGACGGTGTGCCAGTTTTTTGACAAGACACCAGAAGAGGCAAACATGGCCATATGTCGAATCTGTGGGCAGAAAGTTAAGCGTGACCAAGGACCTAATGTTGGCACCACAGCCCTGTATCAACATCATGCAGCGTCACCATACAGTGGCCTGGGAGAAACGTGTCTCAGATGTGGTGGTCCATCCTGTCGCAGCAACAGCAGCAGCACCCAGTGGCACGCCTCCCATTTCAGGCAGTCAAAGCTTCACCACCTCTGCCGAAGACAACTCCCTGTCTTTTACATCATCTACCTGTCCAGATACTCCTGCTCCTCGGCACTCATGGTGCCAGCAGTCATTCACCGAGACGATTGCCAAGAGACAGCAGTGTGCACCTAGCCATCCCTAAGTGCTCTTGTCCAAGTTGGTGGTGCTGCTGTCCCTCCCTTTTCAAGTGGTGGACTCTGCACTGTTTAGAGAACTAATGGCCAGGAAACTTTGAAAGCACTTCTGCCATTCCTACACCGCCAAGCACACCCTCCTTGAGCTAACAAGAACAGAGAAACTATAAACAGATAAAAACAGAAATTTATGAACGGAGAAATTGATGAACAGGGAGAAATATATGAACAGGGATAAATATATGAACAGGGAGACATTTTTTAATAGGGTGTAATTGATGAACAGGGGGAAATTGATGAACAGGGGGAAATTGATGAACAGAGAAAGGGCATTAACGATTTTTTTATGATCCAAGTGGACAGCAGTACTCCCCTGTGTAATTTTGATGTCAGCCAGTGGCAGCTCATGCGTGACACCTGACGTTTGTCCCTTGAGAAAAACTTATTGTCCTGGGCACAGATGCCCGCAGCAAAATCTTTCTGGTCAGGGGACTGGAGACGTGGTGACTACATCTCATGGCCACATGAGTCCGGTGGCGGCTGAATTAGAGGAGAAAGAAGTTCGAGCACAAGCAGTGTCTGGAGAAATGAGTGTTTTTTTTTATACAGGTGACAGGAGAGGAGCAGGAGCAGCCGGAGAATTAGGAAGACGTGGCAGATGACCCAGACACACCGTGGCAGTATACAGTGGAGATGAAGGCAGGGAGTCCCTCAGAGTCACTTGCGCAGATGACCCGCTGCATGCTGATTTGCCTGACTAGTGACAGCTGAATTGTCACCCTCCGGCAGAAGGATGACTTCTGGCTCTCCACCCTCTTGGACCCTCATTACCGGTCCCAAATGGGGGCATTTTTTCCATCCTATGTAATCATTTGGCCGCTGCCTATCTGCGCCATTGTCCATCCTCTAGCAGGTCTGACAGGGTGGTTCATCAGTGCTCATATACCACTGCCACAGCTGCTGTGGAGGGATGGGGGGTAGGAGCAGTAACAGCTCAATCAGCAGCAACCTGAATCTGGAGTTGTTGATGAGGATCTTTCTTCACCCCCTTGGGATTTAGGTACCCACTAGCAGCAGCACCAGGAGCAGACCCTGAACCCTGGATTCTTTTGGCTACCTGCCTCAGCTACTATTCTGATGCTGCCACCCGCCTGATGCCCACATCTGCTGCCAGCTGCTGCTTCAACCAACCACCAGAGACTGGTATTGACACCTACCTTCACACTCTTCACTGGGCTATTATGTAGCCTTCTGATGCTGCTGTCACCTCACCACTCATGTCTCCTCATGCTGCTGCTGTCATCTCCAGGTTACGTCACCCTGTCACTCAATGGCTTGATGTTGCTGTTATTGCCACCTCCTCATTATGTCACCTAGCTGCCGCCACCTCAAATTATGACATTGTGCCACTCTCCGGCCTGATGCTGCTGCTGTTGCTGCCGCTACCTCCACATGTGCCAGTCTGTGGCCAAATCATGCTGCTGCCACCTTCACAATCTGTCATTTGCCACTCTGTGGCCTATTCATGCTGCTGCCAATTGACCACTCTCTCAGTCGACAACCTATGGTTTTCTAATGCTGTTTTCACCCTCCACCACTCTATGACGTTGCCACTATTTTGTTTTCCCCTTCTTTAAACCCTTTTCACAAGAATGAACAAAACAAACAAAACCATTGATTTTAAATTTTTTTACCGCACAATAAAGGGGGGGGGTTTGATTAAGTTGGTTAAATATGGCCAAAAAAATGTAAAAACATTAGGGGAAATAAAAAAAACCCACCCTTTTTCCCCAAAATTTACTGCAATTCAAGGGGTTAATTAACCTTTTGGTAAAAATACGTGAAAAACCAATGTAAATTTGGGCAAAGGAAAATAAAAGAAAGACCCCGATTTTGCCAAATTACTCAAAAAAAATTCGTTTAAAGTTGTTATGAAGGTTGGGATTTTGGCTGAAAACGGGGATTTTTTTGAAAAATGTTTGTAAACCCTTTATCTACAAATAGAAAATCCCAAACTTTGAAAAAAAACATGATTTTACCCCTCATTTTTCGTCCCTTGGCTTGATTTTTTTTCAGGGGAATGTAGGGTTTATCTTTTAAAACCAAAATTTCTAAAAGGAAATAAAGCTTGATAGATTAGAAAAAAAAAAGATCATAATCGAGCTGCATAAGGGGGGAACTACAGGGGGTGGGGTGTCCCCACTTCAGTTCAGGCGCAACAGGACGCACAACATTCCCGGGGGAGATTTTGAACCACGGGGGGGGGCCCGGGCAGTCTTTAGGGGGGCAATGCTTGGAAAGGGGCCCCAAACCCCCGTTCCAAGAAAAATAGAGCGTACTCTGACTTTTTCGGCCGGCCCCAAAATTGACGGAAGTCAAAACGGGAAAGAATAGTGACCACTGGCTTTTCCGGGGGTTTAGCGTTTACCCGAAGAAAAGGAGGGTTTTTTGGTCTGGAAAGTTTAAAGGGTGGTGACCCCCCCAGCAGTTACGCCCTTCTTCTAAACCACTTTATAGCCAAATTTCCCGGGCACCAATGGATAATTTTTCTCGCAGGAAGAATGTCTTGGAAAAAAACACAAGATGTATTTACCAGAAGGGATCCTGCAAGGGCAGCGCCGGCACCGACGAAGAACAAACCCCTTTTCCCGAAAAATGGCGGTTAGGGGCTGGGGGAGCAAACCGAGCCGACACAAATCAGCTTTTAGCCGGGTTTAAGACTTTTTGACTTTCCGGGGACCAGGGTTTTTGGGGTTGGGGGTTTCTTAGTTAGGCCACAATGTAAGAATTGGGGATAAATTTTCATAATAATTTCAAATCCCAAAAAAAAAGTTGAATGGCCCAAGGCCCCGTTTTTGGGCCCCTGCAACCCGCAAGATTTTAAAAGGGCCATCCAGACCTATCAGAACGAATTAAGACAGAGTAGGGGCCCCCTAAAGATCTCATTGACAAAGTTTTCCCGAATACTGGGCTTGCAGGAAACCCAATGGCAAACCCCAAAAACCGAAGTGGCCATCCCCCCCCTATTAAATGCCTTTCCATTACCCTTCTCTAATGCGGAATAAATTTTAGGCACCGCTAATCCACCCTTTTGGGAAAATATTTTCGCGCCCTGCAGGCGCGAAAAGTTCAGAATCAAGGGGAGAGGTACGGGTTTTTAGGAAATTTTTAACCTCGATATCGTGCAAGGGGGAAACCCTCTTTTTTCCCACAAGAGAACGGCTCCTGCCAACGGGACTTACAATGAAGCCTTTACGGGGGTTTTTCCATGATTACTCAACATCGCCTTAGTCTCCGGGACGGGGAAGGGGGGAAACCCGCCTCTGGGGGAGTACACCAGTTGCAGATCAATGGACAGTCAAAGGCCGGGGTGGAGGAACGTTTCGCCGTCTCTCCGAAAAGACACTGCAAATCCCAGTATGGCAGGGAGACCTGGGGGAGGGTTTCGTTTAACAGGGAACAAGCGACCGCGAAACCCCAAAGCATGATCACCTGTCTCCAATCCAAGGGCGGGGATGGTCCCGCACCATGGAGGCCCAAA
>JAODAL010069682.1:0-16242 GCA_025379985.1 Phyllomedusa bahiana
TTGAAAATTAAAAATAAAAATTGAAATTAAAAATAGAAACTAATAACATGAATAAAGTCACATCAATAAGAGATGTATGTTAGTCTAGCCTAAATTGTGTTAGATTTATTCTTTTAAATATTGTGTAAGTATATTTTTTGTTTGGTATATATTTTCTTATATGTTTTAAGATAGGCATTGATATATATAGGAGATCATCAGGTCTTACCTCAGCGGCTCGAGAAAGGGGCGTGACCCCCGAAACGTCGCGTGACCGCGTGAGAGTTTCGCGGACGAATCATCAGCCCAGCTGCGGCAGGTCATGCTCTGAGATGCTTTGAGAGACACCGAAATCACGAATACCGGCGTCCGCATGAATCCATCTGGACTCGGGGCTCGGACCCAGGGAACTGTATCATGGATTGCAAGGTTTTGAACAGTAGTGTCATTATGACTTTTCTCTTTAAGAGTTGCAACATTACACTCTTTGGCCATGTTCACACTGCTTAAATGGCCGTAATTCTGTCCGTAAATACGCGCTCCGAAGGGGCGCCAATTACGGGCCGTAAACGGCCCATTTCAGTACGGTATTCACAGTTTTCTCATAGAGAACTAGGATTACGTCTCCACTCCCCTCCCGCGAAGCCGCCGGGCGTGAGATAATTGACATGTCACATTCTACGCGTATACGCGCCGCTAGCAGTGATAGTCATGGGCCGGCGAAGTGGCGTCCCGCTTCCCCCTCCCTCCCCCCGCTCTCCTTCCCGCCCCGCCCCCCGTCCACACGTCGTAATTGTTGCGGGTCGAAATTACGTCCCGCAATTAAGCGAGTGAACATAGCAGCCTTTGTGTTATTGCCCTAAATATAATATTAATAAATATTATCTGATAAAGATATCCTATGACAATGGCATAAATGCATAATCGTGAATGGATACCAGCTTACAACTACAGGCTCAGCAGACATATAATTTGATTAACAGTAAGGTTACAATCCAGGGAATAACAGGAGACGTCTCCTGAATGAGTTGTTCTCGTTCTCATCTTGCGCTTTTCCATCTGTCCATACGCCAGATGAAAACTTCTCCGACTCTCACTTAAAAATTTTACAAAACAACATCTTAGACCTCCACAATTTTAATTTCAGCACTTCTCACCAATGTCCTATCTCTATACAAACTCCCATCTATCCACCTCAATGGAAGCCATGTAATATGCCCCTGTATCCACATAGTAGCCCCCTATTACAAGGTAGTAGCTCCCTGTAGCCAGTTGAATGCCCCCCTGTAGCCCAAATGATGCCCTCCGATGTCAGAGTGATGCCTCCGTAGCCAGTTATCCCCCCTTAGCCACAGCAAGATGCCCACCTGTAGCCAGGTGATGCCCCTGTGGCCAGTAGATGCCCCTGTAGCCAGGTGATGCCCCTGTGGCCAGAAGATGCCCCCTTGTAGCTAGTGATGCCCCCTGTAGCCAGTGATGCCCTCCTTAGCCAGTGATGCCCCCTGTAGCCATGATGCCCCCACCTGTATCCATAAGCGCTCCCTGGTAGCCAGTGATGCCCACCACTGTAGCCAATAAGCCCCCTTGTAGCCAATGATGCCCCCCTGTAGCATGTGATGCCCCCTGTATCCATTGATGCCCCCCTGTAACCAATGATTCCCCCTTGTAGCAAGTGATGCCCCTCTGTAGCCAGTGATCCCCCCAGTACCGAATGAATGCCCCCTTGTAGACAGTGATGTCCCCCTGTAGCCAGTGATAGCCCCCCCTGGCCAGTGATGCCACCTTGTAGCCAGTGATGCCCCTGTAGCCAGTGATGCCCCTGAAGCCAGTGATGCCCCTGAGGCCAGTAGATGCCCCTGTAGCCGGGTGATGCCCCTGTAGCCAGTGATGCCTCCTGTAGCCAGTGATGCTACCTTTCAGCCGTAGATGCCCCCCCCCTGTAGCCCATACATGCCACCCCTGTAGCCAGTGAGCCCCTGTAGCCAGTAGATGTGGCCCCCCAGTAAACCAGTTAGCCCCTGTAGCCAGAGATGCCCCCCCTGTAGCCAGTATATGCCCCCCTACAGCAAGTAGATGCACCTGTAAGAATTATAAAAATAACAAAAAAATTACTCACCTCAGGTCCGGCGTCTCGGTCCGGAGCTGCAGAGCGGTGTAAGCGGGGTGACGTCATCATGCTGCTTACACTGTCACGCAGCTCCCAGGGATCTCCTCGGCGTCAGAGCTGCCGACCGAGGAGACCGAGTGTCTCAGGGGGCGCGGTGAGTGGAGCTTTGGCGCCCCGGGCGATCGCCCACCTCGCCCACCCCTAGGAAGGGCCCTGCATTGAGCTACCATGCTGCACTGTACTAACCACTGAGCCACCATGCTGTACTGTGCTAACCACTGAGCCACTGTGCTGTACTGTGCTAACCACTGAGCCACCATGCTGCACTGTGCTAACCACTGAGCCACCATGCTGTACTGTGCTAACCACTGAGTCACCATGATGCACTGTGCTAGCCTATGAGCCACTATGCTGTACTCTTCTAACCACTGAGCCACTTGCTGCACCATGCTAACCACTGAGCCACTATACTGCACTGTGCTAAAAATTATGCGGGGCCTTTTTTTTGTTGTTTTATGGTAACCTCTGAGTAACTATTCTTCACTGTGCTAACCATTTAGCCTCCATGCTGCACTGTACTAACCACTGAGCCACTGTACTGTCCACTGAGCAACCATGCATCATATCTGAGTGTAGTTGATACTTGGGGCTCAACAGTGGAGTTGATACTTGGAGCCCACCCTACAGCTAATGTACATGACTACACATATTGCATACAACTCTTTCACCCTTCCTCTTTTTATGCCTTTCTCCCTAAAAAGTTGACCTAGGCCTACCAGGGGCCCACCATGCCCAGGGGCCAACCAGAATCTTCCCTTGCTGCCCTGTGCACCAGTCCTGGCCTGGGTAGAAGTCTTATAGGTAGAGCATTTGTAGGATACCTTCTACTGATACTGTACATTATAAGAATATCACTCCAGGACACAGGAAGCAAAATGTATCTAATTCTGGATCATGTGAATGAAAACACTTGCAAATTCTTGCGTTTTATCATCATTGTCCTATATTGGACCCCCCCCCCCCCCCTCCTGCTCCACACAGGGGCTCAGCTTGGACTTATATGTTTTATAATGCAGTCATAATATGAACAGGAAAAGCCAGATTGTGTAATAACTAATTGATCTTCAATCAAGACAATTCAAAAAGATTGTACTGGAGGAACCTCAGATCAGCGCCCGTCGCAGGGCTCCTATCAATCGCTGCCTTGTAATAAGATGCTCCCAGTCTGGAAGAACCTTGACTTACTACAGAAGGAAATTGAGGTGATTGGTTACAAGTTACTTGAGTCCATAAGAGGCTTTTTATACCAAATTACAGGGTTTCTCCACCTGGGACGAGCCCTGTTACTCTGCTTGTGGATGGTTTACATTCAGCTACAGTGCTTCTTTGGACTATTGTACTGGGAAACAGAAAAATAGGTAAAAAAAGAGCAAAAATGTGTAAAATAACATGTTACAAAGATGCTTTATATAAGATGCGCTGACAATAGAGCCGATGCTGTGCAAGAATAGGAACCCTTAAAGGGACACTTTTATCAGAAAGGAAAAATTTTTGTTAAAATTAGTATTCCTAGAATATTCCTTAGAATTCATTGCAATGGGTTTTTTTGGTTTTTTTTTTTCATTTGGACAGTACAATTCAATAAAGAAATAATAATAATAATAATAATAATAATAAAAAATGACACATAAAATCTTGTCTTTCTCTAGCTGTGATAATAAAGAGAAAAAAACTCCTGAATAGCAGGGCAAACTAATCTGTTTTACTGCTGCGCCGCAAGAGAGTGATCACAGGAGTTCTTTATAGATAGTAGATAGCAACAGAATGATTGCTCTGTTGTTCTCTGGACTGGGTTTGATAGAGATTAGACTAGAACGCCAGGGAAATTAGAAAAGCAAAGCACGAAAGAGTAGAATTAGAAAGGACTAGTCTCACTTTACGGCTGCTGTGAGGGAAAGAGCTGATAGGCAAGGTATTCTGAAACAAATAATAGGTAATGATAGAATGACTGTTGTATTGTTCTCTGGACTGACCGAGTTAAAGATGAGACTTTACTGAAGGGCAATGGCAAGAGCAATGAAAGAAAGAATTAGGTATCAGCAGAACCGCATTAGTCTCAATTTACTGTTGCTGTGACGGGCAGAGCTGTTCTGCATGTAGTCTCATTATAAATTATAATAATGACATAATGATCACTCTATTGTTCTTCGGACTTGCCTAGAAAAAAGATTAGACTGGATCACAAGGCAATGACAAAAACAATACATGAGAGGATAGAATCAGCAGAGCAGACTAGTCTAACTTAACTGCTGCTGCAAAGAAAGGCGCTGATCTGCAGGGTAGTGCCATTACAGATAGTAGGTAAGGACAGAATGGTCACTCTGTTGTTCTCAGAACATGCCAACATTGAGATTAAAGTAGGGCAGAGCAATGACAAGAGCAATTAATACAGTATAGAATGAGCAGTGCTGACTGATCTCATTTTACTACTGCTGTGAGGAAAAGAGCTGATCTACATGGTGGTGTCATTACAAATAGTAGGTAATAACAGAATGATCACTCTATTAATCTCTGTACTAGATAAAGATGACACCAGACTGACAGGGTAATGACAAGGTGGACAACATCTTTAAACAATTATAAGTTAAAGCTTATGGGTTGGGATATGGTTAGAGAAAATGTTTGAGTTCAGGGAGTCCCTAACACAAAACGTTTTCTATGTGTAACCCCTTTTCATTCTCTTTCATCTCTATTATACGAATTTGAGATGGACGAAATACTCCAGATCTGTATTTCAGCCTCCATTAAATTAGTGAGATACCGTATATAGAGGTGGTAAAGATAGACTTGACAGATAACGGACCATGATATCACTGCACAGAACTTTTCAATTTTTTCGCTTGTTTTCAATGGGATTTGTTACATAGTTTGTAAGGTCAAAAAAGAAAGATCCATCCAGTTCACCTTTTTGTGCTACAGAGGAAGGTGAAAACCCCCATGAGGAAGAAGCCAATTGTCCTCATTTTAGGGGAAAAATTCCTTCCTGACTCCAATCAGAATAAATCACTGGATCAAAGACCTTTCTCCAGAATCCCGGTCACTAGAACTTGTTCTATTATTACATCTAGAAATGTATCCAGACCCTTCTCCACACAATCCAGGTCACTATAACTTGTTATATCATCTACATCTTGAAATGTCTCCAGACCCTTTCTCCAAAATCCGTCACTATAACTTGTTATATTATTACACCTAGAAATGTATCCAGACCCTTTCTCCAGATCCCGGTACACTATAACTTGTTCTATTACATCTAGAACTGTCTCCAGACCCTTCTCCAGAATCCCGGTCACTATAACTTGTTTTAAATGTCATTACATCTAGAAATGTATCCAGAACCATTCTTCCAGAATCCGGTAACTATAACTTGTTTATTATTAATCTAGAAATGTATCCAGACCCTTCCCAGAATCCGGTCACTTAAACTTGTTATATATTTACATTTAAGACAATGTCTCCTGGACCCTTCTCATTTTCACCGTCACTTTAACTTGTTATACTTAGTACACCTAGAAATGTATCCAGACCTTCTCAGTATCACGGTCACATAACTGTTTATTACATCTTAGGAACTGTCTCCAGACCCTTCTCCAGAATTCCCGGCAACTAAACTTGTATTATTATTACATCTAGAAATGTCTCCAGGACCCCTTTCTCCTGTATCCGGTCACTATAATTGTTTTTATTATTACTTTAGAAATGTATCCAGACCCTTCTCCAGAATCGGTCCCACTATACTTGTTATATAGATACATATAGAAATGTATTCCAGACCTTCTCCAGAATCATGGTCACTATACTTGTTATATTATTCATCTCGAAATGTAATCCAGACCTTCTCCAGAATCCTGTCACTTTAACTTGTTATAGTATTTACATCTAGAAATGTATCCAGGGACGGGGGGCCCCGCGGACCCACACTGCGGTCGTGGCGCCACCCGTACCCATCCACTCAATCTGGCCTCGCTCCTGGTCCCCACACCCATGTTTCCCCCCCCCTCCCCTCCACCCTCCGGTCCTGTCCCTGCCGGCCGGAATGCGCATGCGCGCCCCCGAGCGCGCGCGAGCGCTCGTTCTCGTATCATTTAAAGGGACAGTGCGCCGGTTATTGGGTAATTGCGGGCGCATGTCAACTATATATAGTTTGCTACCACGTCACTTCCGCTTTTTGGAATCTATGTTGCCTCGTGCCCTTAGCTATAGCGTTCCCTAAGTGTGTTCTCTCCTACCGTGTACCAGACCTCTTGCTACTGTTTTCACCCCTGACTCCGAACCATCGCCGCCTGCACTGACCTTCTGCCTTGCCACGACTACGAATTCCGGACTACGATTTCTGTACCTCGCTGCACCTCGGCTGCAACCGCAGCAAGTCACGGTCAGGGGGACGACATGGTATTTGTTAATAAAAACCTCATCACCCAGCAAGTTCCATCCCGCCTTTGCGGAGGGCTTCTGGTGAATAAACGGGGGCTACTTTGATTCGTTCCCTGGCGTGGCATTAGCTATTCATCGCTTGCAGGGTGTCAGGCGGATCCTACCCAGACGATACACCTGAGTCACTAATTTGTTAGATTATCTACATCTAGAAATGTATTCTGACTTATCCTGAATCTGGGCACTATAACTTCTTCTATTATTACATCTTGAAATGTCTCCAGACCCTTCTCCAGATCTGGTCACTATAAACTTGTTCTATTATTACAATCTAGAAATGTATCCAGACCCTTCTCCAGAATCCTGGCTCACTATTAACTTGTTATCTTATTACATCTAGAAAATGTATCCAGGACACTTCTCCAGAATCCCGGTCACTATATAAAAAAAAAAAAAAAAAAATAAAAATAAAAAAAAAAAAAAAAAAAAAAAATAAAAAAAAATAAATAAAAAAAAAAAAAAAAAAAAAAAAAAAATAAAAAAATCTTGTTATTTTATTAAATCTAGAAAGTATCCAGACCCTTCTCCAGATTCCCGGCCACTTTTACCTGTTTTATTATTACATCTAGAATGTTTCCAGAGCCTTCTCCAGAATCCTGTGTCACTATAACTTGTTATCTTATTACATCTAGAATATGTATCAGACCCTTCTCCTGAATTGACGGTCACTATATACTTGTTTATTTATTACATCTAGAAATGTATCCAGAACCTTCTCAGAATTCCCGGCCATATAACTTGTTATATTATTACATCTAGACATGTATCCAGAGCCTTTCCAGAATCATGGTCACTATAATTGTTATATTATTACCATTAGAAATGTATACAGACCCTTCTCCAGAATACCGGTCTCTATAACTTGTTCTATTATCTGTATTTTAAAATATATAATAAAAAATTTAATAAAAACTAAATCTAGAAATGTATCCAGTCCCTTCTCAGAATCCCGGGACACTATAAACTTATTATAATTATTACATCTAGAAATGATCCAGACCCTTCTCCAAATCCGTTCACTATACCTGGTTATATTATTACATCTAGATATGTATCCCAGGACCCTTCTCCAGAATCCCGGTCACTATAACTAGTTATTATTATTACATTCTAGATATTAATCAGACCCTTCTCCAGTTCTGGTCACTATAACTTGTTATATTATTTTATCTAGAAATTAATCCGACACCTTCTCTGAATCCCGGTCACTATAAACTTGTTATATTTTTAGATTAGATATGTATCGGACCCATCCCCAGAAACCGGTCAATATAATTGTTATTTTTTACTTCTAGAAATGTATCCAGACCCTTCTCCAGATCCTGGTCACTATAACTAGTTATATTATTACATCTAGAATGTATCCAGACCCTTATCCATAATCCCGGCTCACTATAACTTGTTTTATTATTAGATCTAGAAATGTTTCCGGTCCCTTCTCCAGAATCACGGACATTTACTTGTTATATTATTAGACTAGAAATGTATCCAGTGACCTTCTCCAGGAATCCTGGTCCACATATAACTAGTGAAATTATTACATCTAGAAATGTATACCAGACCCTTCATCCAGAATTTTTTCCCCCGGGGGGGTCACTGTAACTTATTATATTATTATTTTTTTTTTTTTTTTTTTTTTTTTTCTTTTTTTTTTCATCTAGAATTGTATCCAGGCCTTTCTCCAAAATCCGATCCACTTTAACCTGTTATATTATTACATCTAGAAATTATCCAGTACCCTTCTCCAGAATCCTGGTTTTCTATAACTTGTTATAATTTATGACATCTAGAAATTAATCCAGACCCTTTCAGAATCCCGGTCACTTTAACTTGTTAATATTATTTCATCTAGAAATTGTATCCAGATCCTTTCTACAGAATCAGGTCACTATAACTTGTTATATGTTTAGATCTAGAAATGTATCCAGACCCTTCTCCAGAATCCTGGTCACTATTACTTGTTACATTATTTCCATCTTAGAAATGTATCCAGACCTTCTACAGAATCCTGGTTCACTATCAATAGTTATATTATTACATCTAGAAAATGTATCCAGACCCTTCTCCATATCCCGGTCACTATAACTTGTTATTTTATAGATTAGAAATGTATCGGACCGTCCCCAGAATCCCGGGACACTATAACTTGTCATATTATTACATCTAGTAATGTATTCAGACTCTTCTCCAGATTCTGGTCGCATATTAGTTATAATTATTACATCTGAAATGTATCCAGACCTTTTACAGAATCCTGGACACTATAACTTGTTCTATTATTACATCTTAGAAATGTCTCCAGACCTCTCCAAAATCGGGTCACTATAATTGTTCACTTTATTAAATCTAGAAAAATGTATCCAGACCCTTATCCAGAATCCCGGGTCACATATCTTGTTCTATTATTACTTCTAGTAATGGATCCAGACCCTTCTCCAAAATAGGGGCACTATTAATTGTTTATTAATTACTTCTAGAAATGTTTCTGACCCTTCTCAGATCCTGGTCGCTATAATTTGTTATCTTATGTACATCTAGAAATGTATCAGGACCCTTCTCAAAGAAATCCCGGTCACTATTATCTTGTTCTTTTATTACATCTAAATATGTCTCCAGACCCTTCTCCAGAATCCGGTCACTATAACCTTATTATATTATTACATCTAGATAATGTCTCCAGGACCTTCTCCAGAATCCCCGGTCACCTATAATTATTATATTATTACATCTAGAAATGTATCCAGAACTACTCCAAAAAATCCCGATCACTAATAACCTGTTATATTATTTACATCTAGAAATTGTCTCTTGACCTTCTCCAGAATCCCGGTCACTATAACTTGTTATATTTTTACATCTTGAATGTATCAAGGTACCACTTCTACAGATCCGGTCACTATAAACTTGTTTCTTATTACATCTGAATGTATCTGTCCCTTCGCTCCAGAATCCTGTCACTATAACTAGTTATTTTATTACATCTTGAAATTGTATCCAGACCCTTCCCTAATCCCGGATCACTATAAACTTGTTAGATTTTTGATCTAGAATGTATCCGGACCCGTCCCAGATTCCGGTAACTTATACTCTTCATATTTAGTACTTCTAGAAATGTATCCAGACTATTTCTCCAGAAAACCTGGTCGCTATAATTAGTTATTTTACTTACATCTAGAAAATGTATCAAAGACCTTTGCCAAGAATCTCTGGTCACTATAACTTGTTCTATTATTACAATCTTGAATTGTCTACAGACCCTTCTCCAATATCCGGGTCACTTTTCTTGTTACATTAGACATTAGAAATGTATCCAGACCTTTTCAGAATCCCGGTCACTATTATCGTGTTTTATTATTTACAATTAGAAATGTCTCAGGACATTCACCAAAATCGGGTCACTTTTACTTGTTATATTATTACATCTAGTAAATGTTTCAGACCCTTCTCCAGAATTTCCTGGTCACTATAACTTGTTATCTTAATTACATCTAGAAATGTATCCAGACCCTTCTCCTGATCCCGGTACACTTAACTTGTTCTATTTATTACATCTTGGGTAATGTCTCCAGCCTTTAAGAATCCGGTCTCTTAATCTTATTATTTATTAATCTAGTAATTGTATCCAGTCCTTCTCCAAAAATCCGATCACTTTAACTGTTATATTATTACATCTAGAAATGTCTCCAGACCTTTCCAGAATCCCGGTCACTATATATTGTTTATTATTACATTCTAGAAATGTATCAGACCCTTCTACAGTATCCCGGTCACTATAACTTGTTCTTCTTATTACATCTAGAAATGTTTCCAGACCCTTCTCAGATCCCGGTCACTATACCGTGTTATATTATACATCTAGAAATTAATCCAGACCCTTCTCCAGATCCCGGTACTATAACTGTTATATTATTACATCTAGAATTGTATCCTGGCCCTTTTCAGTATACCGGTCACTATAACTTGTATATATTACTTCTAGAAATGTATCAGACCCTCTCCTGAATCCTGGTCACTATAACTTGTTATATTATACATCTAAGTAATTATCCGACCCTTTTTCCAGTATCCGGATCACTATACTTTGTATATTATTACATCTAGAAATGTATTCAGACCCTTCTCCAGAATCACAGTCACTATAACTTGTTATATTATTACATCATTATTATTATTATTATTATTATTATTTCTTTTAGAGCGCCATTGATTCCAGGGAGCTGTACATTCAGGGGGTTACATACATAACAATTACAATAGTGACAATCTGTGACTAATAACAGGTACAGAGGGAGACAGGTCCCTGCCCGCGAGGACTTACAATCTACAGTGGAGGAGACGAGAGACAGAAGGTGAGGGGCAGACATGTTTGTGTGGGGCACAGGGGCAGCAGGGTTATTGTAGGTTATAGGCTCCTGAAGAGATGGGTTTTTAAGGTTGCATTTGAAGCTGGGGAAGGTGGGGGAGAGTCTGATTTGTTGGGGCAGTGAGTTCCAGAGTGTGGGGAAAGCACGGGAGAAGTCTTGGAGACGGTTGTGTGAGGAGCTGATGAGAGAGGAGCAGAGGAGAAGATCCTGTGAGGAACAGAAATTACGCGAGATGAGGTATCAGGAGATTAGTGCAGAGATGTATGGAGGGGAGAGGTTATGGAGAGCCTTGTAGGTCATGGTTAGTAGCTTGAAATGAATTCGCTGGGCAATGGGAAGCATGGCAAGGGATTGTCTGAGGGGAGAATCAGAGGAGTGCGAGGAGAGAGGGGGGGGGGTTGGATGAGACGGGGAGCAGAGTTCAGGATGGAGTGAAGGGGGAGCAAGAGTGTTTCTGGGGGGCCCCAAAGAGGTGTTTCAGTGCGAGGCGGGGATGACAAGGCATGGCACATTTTTGTGTGTGGGTTGAGGAATTTGGGGGATGAGATATTTTTTCGGGGGAGGGACAGCAAGGTGAGGGTTTTTGGGTGGGGTTTGAAGGACAAAGGGGTCAAGTTATCTCAAGGAGGGACTTTTGGGGACGTGAAAGTGTAGAGCCCTTTTATGAATAGAAAAGGGCAGGGGTAGAGTTGGATGGTGGAAAGATGATGAGTTCTGTTTTCTCTACATTTAGTTTTAGGAGACATGATGAGAAGAAGGAGGAAATGGAGGACAGACAGTCAGGGATCCGGGAGAGCAGAGAGGTGACATCTGGGCCGGAGATGTAGAGTTGGGTATCGTCAGCATACAGGTGGTAATGAAAGCCGTGTGAGGCTATGAGCTGACCGAGACCAAAAGTGTAAAGAGAGAAGAGTAAGGGACCCAGGACTGACTCCTGGGGGACACCAACAGAGAGAGGCCGGGGGAAGGAGGTGGTGCGAGAATGAGAGACACTGAAAGTCCGATCAGTGAGGTAGGAGGAGATCCAGGAAAGAGCCAAGTCCGTGATGCCGAGGGAGGAGAGGATTTGTATGAGGAGCGAGTGGTCGACAGTGTCAAAGGCAGAGGACAGGTCTAAGATGAGGAGCACAGAGTAGTGGCATGAGGCTTTAGCAGTTACTAGGTCGTTGGTGACCTTGGTTAGGGCAGTTTCGGTAGAGTGGTGGGGTCGAAAACCAGATTGTAGTGAGTCAAGAAGAGAGTTGGAGGAGAGGTGGGAGGACAGCTGAAGATAGACGCACTGCTCGAGGAGTTTGGAAGCAAAAGGGAGCAGTGAGATGGGGCGATAGTTGGTCAGAGAGGAGGGGTCAAGAGAAGGTTTCTTCAGGATGGGTGTGATGGTGGCGTGCTTAAATGGTTAAAAGAAGATGCCAGAGGTTAGCGATAGGTTGAAGAGATGTGTGAGAGCTGGGATTATAACAGGACTGAGGTCTGGAATGAGGTGGGATGGGAGTGGATCAAGGTTACAGGTAGTGAGGTTGGATTTGGACAGTAAAGAGGAGAGGTTGTCATGAGTGACAGTAGAGAAGCAAGTTATGGGGGGAAGTGTAAGGTGGTGGCTGTGGGAACTGAGTAGGTAGAGGGGCTGGCGGTGGGCACTGCGCAGGCATGGATGTGGTCGATGGGGATAGTGGGGTGGAGCTTTCTCTGATGAGGTTGGTCTTGTTTACATCTTGGTTACATCTAGAAATGTAGGAGGGACAGAGACCTGAGATTGTACTGAAGAGACAGAGAATTCCTGTGAAAACTAAAATAACAAATTCCATTCAATTACAGAAACAGAATATTGTTTGGGTGACTGAGTCAATGTCCCTGTGAGATCAATATGGCCGACAGGAAGTAGCTTCTTAGTGCAACTGAAGGCAGGAGAAACCTGGAGCAAAAGCAGAACAGCTCACAATACAAAGAGACGGCAGAGCATGAAGAGACGACAAGTGACTGCAAAGAGAAGAGACGCACTAGTACTGCACAGAGAAGGACTGCACATAGTGACTGCAAAGGAGAGAAGATAGACTGCACAAGAGAACTGGCACTAATAGTGACTGTTTCGACAGGAGTAAGAGACGACGGACGCACATAGTGTGACTGCACAGGAGAAGAGACTGTACATAGTGACTGCACAGGAGGAAGAGACTGTACATAGTGACTGCACAGGAGGAAGATACAGCAAATAGTGACTGCACAGGAGGAAGAGACTGTACATGGTGACTGAAGAGGAACAAGAGACTGTACATAGTGACTGCACAGGAGAAAGAGACTGTACATAGTGACTGCACAGGAGGAAGAGACTGTACATGGTGACTGCACAGGAGGAAGAGACTGTACATAGTGACTGCACAGGAGAAAGAGACAGCACATAGTGACTGCACAGGAGGAAGAGACTGTACATGGTGACTACAGAGGAGGAAGAGACTGTACATAGTGACTGCACAGGAGGAAGAGACTGTACATGGTGACTGCACAGGAGGAAGAGACAGCACATAGTGACTGCACAGGAGGAAGAGACTGCACATAGTGACTGCAAAGGAGGAAGTGACTACACAGGAGAAGAGACTGTACATAGAGACTGCACAGGAGGAAGAGACTGTACATAGTGACTGCACAGGAGAAGAGACTGTACATAGAGACTGCACAGGAGGAAGAGACTGTACATAGTGACTGCACAGGAGGAAGAGACTGTATATTGTGACTGCACAGGAGGAAGAGACTGTATATAGTGACTGCACAGGAGGAAGATACAGCAAATAGTGACTGCACAGGAGGAAGAGACTGTACATGGTGACTGAAGAGGAACAAGAGACTGTACATAGTGACTGCACAGGAGGAAGAGACTGTACATGGTGACTACAGAGGAGGAAGAGACTGTACATGGTGACTGCACAGGAGGAAGAGACAGTACATGTGACGCACAGGAGGAAGAGACGCAATAGTGACTACACAGGAGGAAGAGACTGTACAGGTGATCAAGAGGAAGAGACTGTACAAGTGACTGCACAGGAGAAGAGACTGTACATAGTGACTGCACAGGAGGAAAGACAGCACATATGACTGCACAGGTAGAAGAGATTGACATAGTGACTGCACAGGAGAAGAGACTGACAAGTGACTCACAGGAGAAGAACAGCACATGTGACTGCACAGAGGAAGAGACTGTACATAGTGACTGCACATGGAGGAAGAGACAGCACATAGTGACTGCACAGAGGAAGAGACTGTACATAGTGACTGCACAGGAGGAAGAGACAGCACATAGTGACTGCACAGGAGGAAGAGACTGCACATAGTGACTGCACAGGAGGAAGAGACAGCACATAGTGACTGCACAGGAGGAAGAGACTGTACATAGTGACAGCACAGGCAGAAGGGACTGCCCATAGTGACTGCACAGGAGGAAGAGACAGCACATAGTGACTGCACAGGAGGAAGAGACAGCACATAGTGACTGCACAGGAGGAAGAGACTGCACATAGTGACTGCACAGCAGAGACTGTATATAGTGGCTGCATAGGAGGAAGAGACAGCACATAGTGACTGCACAGGAGGAAGAGACTGTACATAGTGACTGCACAGGAGGAAGAGACAGCACATAGTGACTGCACAGGAGGAAGAGACTGTACATAGTGACTGCACAGGAGGAAGAGACAGCACATAGTGACTGCACAGGAGGAAGAGACAGCACATAGTGACTGCACAGGAGGAAGAGACTGTACATAGTGACTGCACAGGAGGAAGAGACAGCACATAGTGACTGCACAGGAGAAAAGACTGTACATAGTGACTGCACGGGAGGAAGAGACAGCACATAGTGACTGCACAGAGAAGAGACAGCACATAGTGACTGCACAGAGGAAAGACTTACAAGTGACTGCACAGGTGAGAACGACGTACATAGTGACTGCTCATGGAGAAAGAGACAGCACATAGTGACGCACAAGGGGAAGAGACGTACATAGGACTGCACGGGAAAGGAAGAGACGACTTAGTGACTGCACAGGAGGAAGAATGTACAGGGGTGACTGCACAGGAGGAAGAGACTGTACATAGTGACTGCACACAGGCTCGGACTGGGCCGCTGGGGGACCGGGGAATCCCCCGGTGGGCCCCCCCGAGATGCTGGGGGCCCCGGAGGCAGTGCCGTCTCTCCCCGGGGCCCGTCCGAGCATCCGGTCCCTGAGCGCCCGGGACCTGCGTCCCGAGCGTCCAGAGACCGGGCCCGGTAGCCGAGGACTGATGTCCCCGCCTCCCGGGGCTGCGCGGTTTCAGCGGAGCGCAGCGCCACTAGCGCTGCGCTCCGCTGATCTCCCCAGCAGGCTGGAGATGCTAGACCTTCAGCCTGCCGGGCGCCGGCCCCTACTGCTGACGTAGGCGCCCGGTGACGTCACTTCACCACGCCGCCTATGCAGGGCGGCACCTCGGAGCGGCAGGAGCAGGAGCCCGAGCCAGGTAAGTGGCTGTTTGTTTGTTTTTTGTTTTGTTTTTTTTAACTACAGGGGGTCCTGGCTACAAGAGGGGGCTTTGACTACAGGGGGTCCCCGACTACAAGGGGGTCCCTGACTACAAGGGGGTCCCCTGGCTACAAAGGGGGGTCCCTGGCTACAAGGGGGTCCCTGGCTACAAGGGGGGGGGGCTCTGACTACAGGGGGTCCCTGGCTACAAGGGGGTCCCGGGCTACACGGGGGGTCCCTGGCTACAAAGGGGGGGCCCTGGCTACAAAGGGGGGCCCTGGCTACCAGGGGGGCCCGGGCTACCTAAATACTAAAGTGGCCCTGACTACCTACACAGTAGCTAAAGGGGGGGGGGCATGACTCCCTGCACACTAGCTAAAGGAGACCCCTAACTACCTGTATACTACCTAAAGGAGGCTTTAACTGCCTGTATACTACTTCATGGGAAGCCCTAACTGCCTGTATACTACCTTGCAGCCTATATAAAGGGGACCCTAACTACCTACAGCTTACCTAACTGGGAGAAACCACCTACCTACAGACTGGGGCCTTGCCTATTTGCCTACCTACCTAGGGTCTTGCCTACCTACCTGGTAATATAATTGACAGGGCAGCAGCCCATAGTTGTAGCATTATCTCCAGAGGGTTAGTCCTCTCCCCACCCTCCAACCCCTTAGGATACTAGACCTGTAAGTTATGGCTTGTACCCGCCCCCCCACCCCTGGGGAAATTTGTACAGAGTGGGAAAAGATAAAAGGTCTGGAACATGAGGATTTTAAGATATTTTTGTGTAAAATTTTTGCAGGATGAGTTT
>JAODAL010069683.1:0-16242 GCA_025379985.1 Phyllomedusa bahiana
ATATCACAGCCTGCACCAGCCTTCAGGGAGTTTTAAAAAGGGGGTTCTGGGTACCGCCCCGTAGCGATTGGGGCGGCCCCGGGTCCCCCCCATTTGGTGGGGCAAAAACCCTCCCAGGAGTGGGTGGGTTCGGCACTCACAAAACTGTCAGCGCAGTGGGGTCAGGGGGGGATCGCAAATAGCTGCTGCAGCCTGTTGATCCTGCAGCCTGAGCACGCCCAGCCCTAAAAACGGCTCGTATGAATAGCAAGCTAATATGCCAATCACGCTGTAACCAGGGGGGTTGCTTGGGGCCCAAAACATCCGAGCTGGGGCCCTTTAATTTTTCTGAGTAGGGCTGGGGTTTACAAAAGGTATTTTTTGCGTCTCATTGTGAAAAGCAGATGTATTTTTACAGAGAAAAAACCTTTGATTGGGCTCAGGGGAAATATAAGTGATTAAATGCAGTTACTTTTTGTGACTTTCAGGAGATCTCTGAAGAGTTGTTTTTCTTTCCTTCTTCTTCCCTCTGCCCCGGGGCCCAGCTCTTCTACCCTCCACAACTCTTTACTGAAAAAAAACAAAACAAAAAATTTAACTCCTCATTTTATCCCCCCCTTTTTTCTACAATTTTTCCCATCTCTATAAAACTCCCCATCTATATTCCCCCAAAAGGTAATAATTACCCCCTTGATAAAAAATTTGCCCCCCATAGCCAGGTTTAGCCCCCTTTAGCCAAATGCTGCCCCCCTTCAGCCCGGTTTATTAGCCCCCCTTTGCCAGGGTTACTCCCTCGTAGCAGGGTTTTGCCCCCCTTAGGCAGTAATATGCCCCTGTACCAGTAATAGCTCCTTTTGTAGGTTATTACCCCCTGTGCCTAAAATAACCCCCCTTTTCCACATAATAGCCCCCCTTTGCCACAGATTGCCCCCCTTAGCCCCGTGATTGCCCCTCTGTAGCCAGTGATATGCCCCCTGTGCCAGTGATATCCCCCCGTAGCCATGACTCCCCCCCTTTTTACCAGTGATCCCCCCCTGTAGCTAGTGATAGCCCCACGTACCAGTGAATGCCCCCTGTAGCCGTAGAGCCCCCCCCGTAGCCATAAGCCCCTGTAGCCAGTGAATCCCCCCGGTAAAACCAGTACTGCCCCCTTTTCCAGTAGAGCCCCCTGTAACCAAGTGCCCCCCTGTACCATACTGCCCCCCCCTGTGCCAGTACATTCCCCCCCTTATAGCCAGTAGTTTCCCCCCCCTGTAGCCCGTACATGCCCCCCTTATAGCCCAGTAGATGCCCCCCCGTACCCATAGATGCCCCCCTTGTAGCCATTACGTGCCCCCCGGGGGCCCTTTTACGTCCCCCCCTGGACCAGTATTGCCCCCCTTGTAGCCAGTAGATCCCCCCCCTTGTAGCCATAGTGCCCCCTGTACCGTAGAAGCCCCCTTGCCAGTAGTCCCCTTGTAGCCTTTAATCCCCCCTTTTTAGCCATAGATGCCCCCCCCTGTACCAGAGATGCCCCCCTTTTAGCCAGAGATCCCCTCTAAAACCAGTACATGCCCCCCTAAGCCGTACATCCCCCCCTAAAAGCCAATTCTCCCCCCCCTGAAGCCAGTACATGCCCCCCTGTAGCCAGTAGATCCCCCCCTAGCCAGTACATCCCCCCTAGCTAAAAAAATAAATAAAAAAACCCCCCAACCTCAGCACGGCCGGCCGTCCAGGTTTTGCAGCTCGAGAAGGGTGAAGCGGGATGTCATCACCACTTACCCCGTCTCGGGGGGCACGGACCTCCCGGCCGCAGAGCTGGGGCTTAGGGTCCCGGTCGCGGGGGGTTGATGAAAGCGTGGTCACCCCCCCGCGACACTGAGGTGTATGTACACGCTTACCACCCCGTACATACAGGGGGAAGAAGGAAAACAGGAACAATCCTCCTGCCTCCTCCCCACTCAATGCGCCCCCGTGTAAAAAGGCAGTCAGAATCGGCGGGCCCCCCCACACAAAGGGGTGACAAGGGGGCCTCCAGGCCCACGGCAGCAGACTCGGGCAAGGAGATCTTTTCGGGGCTTGTGCCCCCAATGAATCCCCCTTCGACGCTCCTCTGTAGACCCACCCACGGGCCTAACCAGGAAGTGAAAACCTGAAGCGGCTGTGAAAAGCAGGCCGTAAAACAACGATGAAAAAACCCCCTTCCGGACGGGCTTTTTTTTTTGTTAAACATCGCATTACAAGAACGGTCATTTTTTTTATCCATCACTAGCATCATTTTGGGCTACATAAAACTTATTGTTATTTTTTTAATTAATCTTTTTGGAGGAAAAAAAATTAACAGTAGATCTGCCTTTTTTTTATTTTTTTGCTTTTTAAATTTCACACCATTCACCAATGAAAAAATCTGTAAAAAAACTTATTCTGTGGGTTCATGCAATTTATGTCAATACCAATTTGTTTTTTTTTTTTGTTTTTTTTTTTGAAACAAAACACTTTTTAAAAAAACCTGTAACATTTTTATTTTTCTGTTCACAGGGCTTGTTGGGGGGCTTGTTTTTGAGAATGACTTTTTATTGGTAAAATGTGGGGAAAGTTTTACTTTGTTGTTCCTGGCCAGAGTTTTATTTTGTGATATTTTGACTTTTGCTTTTGCTATTCTTTTGGGTTGTTTGTTTGTTTTTAATTTGAACCTAATACACATTTCCCATTTTGGCGAAGGGACTTGAGGTTTGGGTAGGAATTTTTTTTCCCTTGTGGGTCGATTTTTCTGGCTTGCCCCCTTTGGCGGGGCATCTCTTTTAATTTTATATTTTATTTTTTGGTACTCTCCCCATTGCTCCTGTAAAATTTTCTTAAAATTTTTGGGGCCTAAAAGTATTTTGATTGCTTTCTTTTTTTTTGGGGGAAGAAGAGACAAAATAGCAATTTTTGGCACTTCTTTATTTTTTATGCTGTTACTACGTGAATAATTAATGACATAGTTTTAAAGTTTTAAGGGGGGCATGAAAGGAAAACTGTCTTTGGCTAAGACTTTCGTTTGCCCAAAAGCAACCAATCAGACGCCGCTTTATTTTTTCGACACATATGAAATTAAAGGAAAATTTGGTTCTAGGGCAACAAAGAAGTTTTTACCCCTAGACATTTTTTCATACATGTGGCCCTAAGTCATACAATTGCAGTGATACCAATTATGTAGAACTGTCTTTTTTTTTTCCATAATGGGGGATTTTGTAAGGGAAAATAGGATTTTTTTTTTTTAGCTTTTTTTTTTTTATAAAAACTTTTTTTGTCCTTTTTTTAGTTCACTAGGGAGACTTAAAGATGCAATCATTTAATTTGCCATACAGTATCCATATTACTTATGTAGTATTATGTTATGCCTGTCAGGCGGTTTACTATCAGGTATTCTATTTACCCTACCCTTTTCGGGCTTTAAAATGTATACAAAAAAGTAACCTTGGTTTTTTTTCCCCCTACCATCCATACCCCAAAAAACCCCCCAACATCCCTAACCCAAATTAAAAATAAAAAATTGAAGGGGGGGGTCCACTAATCTCCACACTCCGGGCCCAAATCCTTTTATCAATCCCAAAATGTGATTCCCAATAGAGGTTTTGGGGGGCCCACAAACTCTAATTTACCTCTTCCCCAACCCCCCAGTCTGCAAAGTTGTCGCGGGCGGGAACCCCTAATGAAAAACCAGTGCCACGGAATAAGGGGGAGACAGGCATTTTTAGATAATTTTCATAACTTATATTTCAAAGTTTTCATGTACTTAAAAACCCATGTCAATCGTTTGCCATGGTAAACCCCTTTAAGTGAATATAAGTTTTTTTAAAAGAAAAAAAATTTACGAACACTCAAATAATAACAAAACAAAGATTTAGCAAAGGGTTTTTCAGTTACATTTTTTTTCAAGGGGGCCTAAGCCGAACAGGCCCAGTACCAAAAAAGGGGGATAAAGAAAACCCAAATCATTTGAAACTTGAAAAACCCCAAACTTGCTCAAGCATGGGTGCAGTTTTATATATCGTCACCCCCCAATTATTTAACAATTCACAACATTATACATGGAAAATATTTCCCAAAAGAAAGAGTCATACTTTAACTAAACCTACGCATAATACAGTAAAAGGCATAGAGGGGGGGGACATTTGGGGTATCGGTGATTTTGTTACCATTAAAAAGGACCTACGACTGTATAAGCTCCAACTGCTAGGGTATTTAAAAAGGAATTGTTTTACTCGGGTTTAAAAAAAACCCAAAAAACTGACTGACACCCCTTACTGCAAAATACATCCAGGATGTCATCAACTTTCACAAGTGATGGCAACATTGCGGACACAAGGCCACCACCATTACCCAATACACAATGAAAAACTGCACAATAAAACATCAAAAAATTATAACATGAGTGGCGGAGGGTTTTTTGGGATACGCCTTACAAGGGGCCCTTGTATGTCTAAACCTATGACGGTAAAAATTTTTAATACAAATACGGGCCTTTGGTGTTAACAAAGAGAAACTAGGCCTGTTTTCTAAAAGGTGTCTGAAAGAAAAAAAGACTTCCTTGTTGTCAAAGCAACCAACAGGCAAAATTTCATTTCTCCAAACATTTTAAGAAATTTGAATCTGAACTGGCACTAGAATACAATAATATATGCCCACACTATGTGAACAAACCTTCAGTTGTTATCACCCCTAATGACTAGGTCTGAAAAGGCCTTTATAGGGTTGTCTCACATTAGACAATGATGGCATGCCGCTAGGATATGCTATCATTGTCCGGTAGGTGCAGTCCCAGAAGTGAGATCTGGACCTATCTCCTAAAAGAGCCCCAAAACTTCTCCGTTCAAATGGGACAGGTCGGGGACTCTCCATAGACTTGAATGGGAGTTGTGAATTTAGGAAGGCAGCTTGGAGAAATCGGAACTCCCATTTGTTTTTGGAGAGCCCTGATGCCGCATTCAAAACGGAGAGGTTTTGGGGATTGTTTAGGACAAAGGTCTGGGACTTAGAGAGGAAACCTGCACCTATCAGACATTGATGGTATATACTAGCGATTATGCCATCAATGTCTGTAGTGAAACAGCTCTTTTAATGACCAACTGCATTTTTCAAGTTTAGCCTGTTTGTGTAAATTCTTAAAAAAAATGTTGTGTCCTCTATATAAAAAAAGTGTTTCACACTTTTAGATACTTTAAAACCTGCTAAATTAGTTCTTCAGGTTATTAGAGTCGTGTGGGTATTTAACGTGTAGGATTTTTTTCTGTAATGTATGGACAATAAAATTTTTCTTTTTATTTTCATTAAAATTTCCCATTTTTAAATTTATTTATATTAACTAGATTTATCATAACTATTTTTTAACGTTATTTAAATTTATGTAACGTGTTAGCATGCTCCTGCATATTAGTATATTACACACCATGTTTCTATGACACCAGTGTGTTAGGCCACACATACGTACCCAAAAAAAGACTTCCCTGAAAAAACACCCTTTGGGGTTTGATTATGTTCCCCAGGAAGGCATGTAAAGGGTTTTTTACTCTAACTGGTCACTAAGAAAACCAGTGACTCAAGAAGATGGGGGCCCCTTTAAGACGACGCACCCCAATTAAGAACAACATAACCAAAATCAGAAGGTGCTCTAGTGACAGGAGTTGTTAGTTGCTGTGAAATGCCGACCCCCTCCCTCAACCTCTGCAGCAATGCTAAAAGAGGTCACTGCAGACTGAGGACCTGCCGTGGGCAGTCATCAACGGGTTAACATTTATAAATGGTAAATGCTTATGTATCAAAAGAGTAAAGGATTATACTAAAGACAGTTTTTACAGTCAGCAGCATGTATAATTTGTAACAATAGGCCATGTGTGTATGGTTAGAGGAGTGTATAAGAGACAACTATCTTGCTGCCATAACACTGCCTGTACACCTACCCCAAAGGCCTCAAAATCAAACTCCAGTTAAAACATTTTTTTTTTCTGGAGTATGAGGGAATCCAGCGTAGCCTGAGTATTCCACACAAATACAGGAAGATAAATCCTTGCAAATTGTGCCCTCGGTCTGATTCAAACCCAGGACCCCAGCGCTGCAAGGTAACAGTGCTACCCACTGAGCCACCAGATCACATCTATTTCCTGCTTTCTGTTCCATCATAAGTGGTGTTAGATCCATTTTTTAAAACAGATTTCAGCCGCCCCGACAGACCCATAGAGAACTTAACGGGTTTGGCTAAAATCCTTTTCACTTTGCAAAAGCTCCTGCGGCTACATTGTGAATTGAGGATAACACATAAAAGAGTGCGCTGTGGTTTTCCTCCGCTTTTTTCCCATAACCCTTTGCTTTTTCAAAACTTCAGTGGGTCGATAGGCGATAAATCCTCACACCAAAACCAAATTTTATTGGTGGCTCCCAAAGGGAAGACCTTTCCCCCCTATAGTTTAGTTAGTCAGACCTCGCTCATTGGGGGCAATCATTTTACTGCACTATTTTTTCATTTTTTTCTTTTGATGAAACCTCTGACAAAGGTGTCCTGTAACAGTGATAGTTGTAGTGCACCACTTACATGATACTGCTACAGTGTCCCTAAAATACTAGGCAATACTCTAATAATACAATCAGCCCAGTTTCGCTAAATATCAGAACCTTCCACAATTCCTACAAAACATGGGGCAACTTTTCCAGAAAAAAAAAAAGCACCATCCTGCATAGGAAAAGGTTTTCCATTTTTACAAAGCCCCATCCCTTTGGGCTCTTCATATTGTGGGAAAGGAAGCCCTAGGAGGGACATAGAGCCAAAGTAAACTGTCACACAGACTCAGGGGAAGTGGTGGCAGTGGGGTCTAAGGGGAATTTTGCTAAAAGTACATTAAAGGGGAGGGCTCCTGGGTTTACCCCCTAGGCTGGAAACCACAGTGGCTTACTCTGAGAACATTTTACACCATTGTCTGTGCAGTTAACTGATGTATGATTAATTCCCCAAGAACAGGAATTTCTACCAAGTACTGTCTTCCTATGTTAGACATGCACATTTAACTTTATGCTACAAAAAGAACCAAATATTTTTAGGTGTTAAACAGAAGTTAAACTGATACAGACATTCAAGGGGTATGTTTGTTACATTTTATAATTGTATAAATTGGTAGATAAATAGAATTAAAAATTACTTATAAAATCTTATCCATTTTTAGTTGTGATTAGTAAAGAGATAAAACTCCTGAATGGCAAGGCAGACTTGTCTCAGTTTACTGTTGGTGCTGCAAGAAGTGATTATCTGTATGTAGTCTGATTACAAATAGTAGATAAGGACATCATCGCTCTGTTGTTTCTTTGGGAGCCTAGAAAAAGGGTTGACTAAAAATGGGAGGGGCCCAAAGACAAAAACGTGCTTGAAATAAAGATAATGGGTCCATCTTTTTTTTTTGCAAAACAGGGAAAAAAAAATTTTGGGGCTTTTTCCCCACTTATGTCCCCGCTGATAACACACTTATCAGGCCCTTAATAGGCCTGCAAGAGAACTGTCAAGTAATCCTAACTGCTGATCAGAGTAGAAGTCAGAGAGACAAACTAGGAAGTAATATACATATGGGAACTCAAATAAAAAAGTGTATTTTAAAAAAATACAGCACCTGGTTAAAAAGAAAAAAAAATATTATACACATATATTGTAAAACCTTACTTGCGTTGGGATGACATCTTGGACAGCCTTTGGGGGGGTTTTTAGCTCCTGGTCACCATTTGGGAAGGTAATGGCACTCGAACAGAACTTCTTTCAAATGGGCCTCACCAGCTTTTTCAGGCACAGGGTTTTAAAAAATCACATTAAAAATCTCAGCCGTCTAACCAATAACTAAACTTGTAGAGTTCCTCTCTACCTTGGCTGGGCCCAAAAAATCCATCCCCCCAAACATCACTTTGGCCTCTCCAACTGTACAGGCCCCTCATGCCTGGGGGGTAAAACCCCTCCTCAGCTCTTCGCTCCAGCTTCGCCAGCAACCAGCCCCCTGGACACCTGGTGTGACAAGCTTTTAATAGGCCTGGTAAGACCTGGAAAGTGGGAATGGGTGGGTCCTTGGTGGCACGTTGGCAGCAGAAATCCCGCTGTACTCCACCTAGTGGCGGAAACCTGTGACCGTCTGCAGGCGCTCTGCCACATATTCTCCCTCTGATATAGGCCGTAGGTTGTTTTACTTTTCCTACTCACCCCTCCAGGATCAAAGCTCCTACTTTTTGAGGTACCGCTTTATGTAAGTCACACTGCCCTATGTTTCCTTGGGAAGGAACAACGCTCTCAGGGGAACTGTACTCCAGTTTCATAGCCTGCAGAGTTCTTTTTCCCCACCAACATGCAGATATTTTCCATTTGTTTCTCTGCTATCCTCTGCCACTGGGCTTCCAACTTTCACCAGCACAGCATCAGAGTCATACATACCTACAGGTTTACTACCTTCTCCCAGGTACCTGTCGCTAAGGTCAACAACTCTCCTTCATCTGCCGCAAACAAAAGCCAGTAAGCCCACCAGAACCATAGGACATTTCCATGGTATTTTTATCACAGATTTTTCCACAGTCCAGTAGTCCAGGGTCTGCAGGACCACCATAAGGCAAATACTTCTCCCAATCACTAACTCCGGGGTCTCACTACGTCTCCTGACAAATGAGGTCAGTAGATCATTTACTGTAAATTTACCCTGAACTAGCTGTGGGCTCATAACTTTCCCACCCCCCCCATGGGCAAAACGGGGGCCAATTTTCACTTTCCATCACATGGGCCCTCACCCCCGTACAGGTATTGGACCTTCGTTACCATCTCATGGGTTTTTTTAAAAATCAGACTGAAACGGACTGATCCTTTTCTATGACTCGTACAGACATCTCTACAACCACAGTGTTTTGGCCCTCTTCTTGCCATGGGACACAGACCTGCTTCTTTTCAAAGGAAACCTGGTCTACCTTACTGACCACCTCAGTAATTATAACCTCCAATGAGGCCCCACTCATTGTGGCATCATCCTGACTTTTGCCACCTTTGGCACACTTGCCAGTATTCACTTGGTTACTACTTACAATCATTATCTCTATGGACAAGCCATCAGTCACCTCATCACCTCATACATTATCGGGCACATCACTATGGTCTGAGGATTCCTTCATCCTCACCTGTCCCTCACTAAGGTTTAAGAAACCCACCTGTTTTTGCTAGCACCTCACTAGTGCCTGAGCACATACACTCCTCTGCTGTGTCAAGCAGCTCACTTTCTGCATCACAACATGGAGATACTTTCTCAATATCTGCAGCACTTGTCACCAAGGGAGAACTCTCAGCGTCCGTCAGGACCCCTCCTGCATCTGGCCCGCTATCAAGCTCACACAATCTGCTAGAGTCCACATCAGACCCTTGTACATTGTTTACACACTCCTCAATCCCGGAGTCCGCTATTACTATCTTACTGCGAGGACACAATTACTGACTTGAACCCAATCACTCACACATAACAGCAGGGTTACCAAGTTCACTAGCTGCCTTTCCTTTTTAGCTCCCCCACTCCCCAGTGTGCATATCGGGCAATAAATTTTTACTGTGCAACCCCCCACTGATTTGTCCAAAAATTACTACAGTAATGTATGGAGAGATTTTCTGACCATCTGCGGTTTTCTGCACATTGGGGGGATGCCAGCTTCTGTCCAGATCACTCCCACATCTTTTATAACATCTGGTTCACACAGTGCGGGGAAAATCAGATTCATTCCCACCTTGTGATACCCCCACCGCACAACCTGGGAAGCAAACAAAAATTTCCAGGTTTTTGCCTTCTCCCTTTAGGAAACGCACTTGCCTTGTTCACACTAACCTCCAGGGGCACCGTTGTGCTAGTCTCCTCTACCGCTATCACTGTAGTTGCTAGTTCACACTTGGCAATCCCCTGAGTTACACTGGGTGCTGCAATAGGACCTGGACTGTAGGTGGCTATAACCTATTGGACTCACACAAACTGCATTATCCTACACCAGGATCTCTAGGGGCGAACCCTATTGTTTTGGCTGCAGTTTCTATAGCCCCTTGTTCAGGCACGTTTCTCACACATTAATGCAGTTAAATTTTGTCAAAAACAACTCCCCAAAGAATACTTTTAATACATCAACTCTGTAAATCCCTTTTAAAACCCTCCCATGCCCCTCAGGATTCTTTCCTTCCCGGCAGCTCTCCAAATACACTTTAAAAAGCACCCTGTTAAGTTCAAAGGATTAAAAAGGGAGTCTCCCCCCCACCAACGTCTCAGGGACTTCTAGATGCAAGTCCTCTGGCATGTCTCTTTCAGACAGTGGAACAGAACACTCAGGGGTTCCTTCCCAGAAATAACCACTTACTTTTACCCTCACTGTCCCCCACAACACCAAAATAGTAAAATCCTACCAAGAATTCTCCCACCTGGGGTCCTCCAACCCTCAAACACAATCAACACCCAAAAAATGTTTCCCCCAAAAAAAAATGGCAAAAGCAACCAGTCTTGGTCGGGGCCCTTTATAATGGCAAATGTCCAGGTGCACTCTGAAGACCCTTTGGCAGCAGTCCAGATCAACCAACAGCGAGATGACGCCCACCGGCAACGCCAAGGTTCTTACCGGCATCTCCTTTCGCTGGACTACAACAGCCGCCCTCTACTGTTGAGGCTGGTTGCCCTCACTAATGCCTGCATCCATGCAATAGCTCCACCTGATGAGAAGTTAACCCATGGTCAGGAGGAACACATGACCGTTTGAAAGTAGAAACTTTCTTCCTGCAGTAGTCAAGTTGGTTGTTCTCAGCAATGGCTGTAGCCCGCAGCAACCCCTTGCTAACCCCCTGGGGAAAGGCACTCAACACAAAATTTCTTTACATCGGGTTCACTCAGCTTTTTTCGGTACAGGGTTACAGCGACCCACATAAACACAAATAAACATCTCAGCCGTCTAGCCACTAACTAAACTTTTAGAGCTCCTCTCTACCTACAGTATGGTCTGGACCTGATGTCCAGTCCCCAGAAATACTCATTTTGACAATCTCCAATGGTCGGCTCCCCAAAGCCCGGGGGGGCACCTTTTCTCCCTCTCCTATGTTCCACTTCTGGCAGCAAACCCCCAACCCCCTTTGGACACATGAGTGGGGAGGCTTTTAATAAGCCAGGTAAGACCTGGATCATGGGAACGGGTGGGTCCTTGGTGGCATGTTTGCAGCAGGAATCCTGTTGTACCTCACCTAGTGGCGGGTGCTCTGCCACAATATTTACAGTATATATAGACACACCATAGTCACATAGTTATATACAGTATCTCACAAAAGTGAGTACAACCCTACATTTTTTTTAAAAATTGCATTAAATCTTTTATGGGACAAAAAACTGAAAATATGACCATTTAAAAAAAATCTAAACTTTCATAACTGTAAATTTTTTCTTGCCCTAAAAAAACTCAACACACAGCATCAATGTCTAAAGACTAAACCTAAAAATTTATATCCGGGTTAAAAAAAGTAACAACTATGTGTAAAGTAATGGGGTTAACCATTCAAGATAGAAAAACCACAAAGGGGCCACCCATATAAAAATATCCAAAACTTTATTGAAGAAATACCAATTATCCACTACAAAAAACAAAATGCAAAAACATATTCCAAACAAATTGTTATAAAATAAACCTATACAAAGCCCCCCCACCCAGATAAAAATGACAAAAAACAAACACGGAGGTCTGGGATACCGTCCCCAAAAAAAATATTTTAGATATAGGGAAAATGCAATGGCATTTATCGAAAGGGCAACCAACCTATAAGTAAATGCAAAAAGATGCTACCCATATCAATATGCAAATATATTACCATGCAACACAGAGGTGATCGCCTGGGAACGTACTGAAATCCAATGTGGTGATAACCCGGGACCTCCGTGCACCCCGACGCGTGTTTCGCCAAGCTTTTTCAAGGGATGGCACTAAGTCAGAGAGGTGGAAAATAAATACCGGACAAACCGGAAGTAGAATCAACGACACCAATACACATACATACAAATAACATGCAAAATACAAAGAAGAATCCCTAATATACATCGTTCAAATTAATATATCCAAATATCAAACTCATGTCGGCTCAATTAAATGTAAAATTTACTGGGGATATGATCCGCTTGTTGACGCCAAAGGTACAAAAATATCCGGAACCGGAAGTTCGTCATGACGGCAATAGCATGAACACCCAGTGGAACGCACCTTGCGTTCCACATCGGAACAACCGGAAGCGGAAGTACCTGCTCGCAAACTGCATAGCGTACCCATTGACTAGCCGGTAAGACGAACACACATTAAACATAGAACAATGACAAACCACATAAATAGCGTGCATAGTGAAGCGTGCAAAAAGACAGTGATGGACACATAAACAAACATTAATATTAAAATTCTATGTGAAACCTATACTACATGTATATGAAATATGTGTTTGATATTTGGATATATTAATTTGAACGATGTATATTAGGTATCTTCTTTGTATTTTGCATGTTATTTGTATGTATGTGTAAAGGTGTATTGGTTTTACTTCCGGTTTGTCCGGTATTTATATTCCACCATCTCTGACTTAGTGCCATCCCCTTGAAAAAGCGTTTGGCGAAACGCGCGTCGGGGTGCACGGAGGTCTGGGTATCACCAGCATTGGATTTCAGTACGTTCCAGGGATCACCTCTCGTGTTGGGATGGGAATATATTGCATATTGACATGGGTAGCATCTTTTGCATTTACATTATGAGGTTGGTTGCATTACGATAATGCCATTGCATTTTCATATATCTAAATAATTTTGGGACGGGATCCCAGACCTCGGGGTTTGTTTGTTTGTCATTTTTTACTGGGTGGGGGGGGCGTGGTATAGGTTTATTTTATAAACATTTGTTTGGAATTATGTTTTTTGCATTTTGTTTTTTGTAGTGGATTATTGGTATTTCTTCAATAAAGTTTTGGATATTTTTATATGGGTGGCCCCTTTGTCGGTTTTTCAATGTCTAAACTGCTAGCAACAAAAGTGAGTACACTCCTAAGTGAAAATGGACAAATTGTGCTCAATTTACCATTTTCCCTCCATAGTCATGCGACTCGTTAGTGTTACCGCGTCTCAGGTGTGAATGGGGAGCAAATGAGTTAAATTTGGTGTTATCGCTCTCACACTATCTAATACTGTACTGGTTACTGGTTCAACATGGCACCTCATGTCAAAGAACTCTGAGAATCTGAAAAAAAGAATAGTTGCTCTACATAAAGACGGCTTACGCTATAAGAAGATTGCCGACACTGTGAAACTGAGCTGCAGCACGGTGGCCAAGACCATACAGCGGTTTAACAAGACAACACTCAGAACAGGCTTCGCCATGGTTGACCAAAGAGGTTGTGTGCACGTGCTCAGTGTCATATCTAGAGATTGTCTTTTCAAAATAGATGCATGAGTTCTGCCAGCATTGCTCCAGAAATTACAAGGGTGGACAGTTTGTGAATCAACCTGTCAGTGCTCAGACCAAATGCCACACACTGCATCAAATTGGTCTGCATGGCTGTTGTCCCAGCCGGAAGCCTTCTCTAAAGATGATGCACAAGAAATCCTCAAAGAGTTTGCTTAAGACAAGCAGACTAAGGAAATGGATTACTGGAATCATGTCCTGTGGTCTGATGAGACCAAGATAAACTTATTTGGTTCACATGGTGTCAAGCATGTTTGGTGGCAACCAGGTGAGAAGTATAAAGGCAAGTGTGTCTTGCCTACAGTCAAGCACGGTGGGAGGGTCATGGTTTGAGGCTGCATGGATGCTGCTGGCTGTGTGGAGCTGCAGTTCATTGAGGGAACCATGAATGCCAATATGTACTATGACACACTGAAGAAGTGCATAATCCCCTCCCTTCGGAAATTGGATCGCAGGGCAGTATTCCATCATGATAATGACTCCAAACACCTCCGAGACGACCACTGTCTTGCTAAAGAAAATTAGGGTAAGGGTATGTTAACACGGCTTATTGCATTATTGCAGCGCATATAGTATGCGCCGAAATACGCTGGATGTTTTAGCACGCAATTCCAAAGCACGGCGGGACGGCCGGTCGCCGGCCCCATAGACATGCATTTTCAGCGGTGCGGATTCGCCGATAACAATTGACATGTAAATTCTCCCGATCGTATTGTACGTGCGGAGGGATGACACATAATTCATAGCTCTCATAGAGAGCTATGAATTACCGTAATTGTGGCGCGCATTTCACCGCGTATAAATATGCAGCTAAATAAGCCGTGTGAACATACCCTAAAGGTGCTGGATTGGCCAAGCATGTCTCCAGATCTAAACCCTATTGAGCATCTGTTGGGCATCCTCAAACGGAAGGTGGAGGAGCACAAGATCTCTAGCATCCACCAGCTCCGTGCACTTTGGGTGCAATTTGTCTATTATCACACGACTGATTTTGAAGTGGTTTTCAGAGTGTTTCCACTTCAAAAACAGCATCAAAAAAGCCTGCAAACGCCCCAAGATCATTTCCATTGATTCTTATGTAAAACAGCATTGTAGTTCACACATTTTTACGTGCATTTTAGGTGCTTCTTTGGACGCTGTTTTGGGAGCTGAAAAAGAAGTGTCTTATCAATTCTTAAAGTGTTTTCAATGCTGAAAATCCCCATAAGAATCAATGGAAAGCTTCAAAATCTCGTCCAAAACCTTGATGCGTTTTTAGACACGTTTCTCTGCGCGGTGTTGATGCATTTTTGGAGCTTATTTCGGCGCAATTTTTGATCTGGCTATTAATTTGTATGGGTGACAACAGTGTTGAAAACCTTGTCCAAAAATTTGTCCAAAAACGTGTCTAAAACCTCTTCTGAAGAAGCGTGTTTCAGGCAAGGTTTTGATGCTGTTTTGGGGCGTGTGTCCTACACTTTTTCCATCTGCCCAATTCGGGATATTGATACTGCATTGGCGTCTTCTATTCAAGATCGGGTATATATCCTTTATATATTATTCACCAAATGATCTATAGTAACAAAACGTATAATTACCACTATGGGGTTATCCACCTTTTATATCTGACTTTTGCTTAGTGTGATGGCAAGTAGTAGGTCACGCTGTGTAGTTCCATTGTTACCTTTTTTACTTGTTTTTTATGTATTTTTGTATATGTCTGTATTTTTTCAATAAAATTTACCTTTTTACATTTATGGTGGGTAAAACTTTGTTTGATAGGTGTTCATGCTAAATATTCCTAGTTTTACTCAGGATATAGTTGGTATATAGCCCTGGTTTTTTGATAGGTGTTTGAATGCTGTTTTGGGCGCTGAAAAATCAGCATCTAAACAGTATCCAAATAAGCAGTGTGAACATACCTTTAGGGGTGTACTCACTTTTGTTGCCAGTGATTTAGACATTGATGGCTGTGTGTTGAGGGCACATAAAATTTACATTGTTACACAACCTTTACTCTGACTACTTTACATTGTGTCAACGTGTCATATCTTCAGTGTTGTCCTATGAAAAGATATAATACAATATTTACACAAATGTGAGGGGTGGACTCACACACACACCACGGTCACATGTTGCTTGTCAGTTTGTATGAATGTTAAGGTTGTGTCCATTTAAATTACATTTTGTAAGCCTATACTAACTTGAAACCATAGCAGAGGAGCCATTGCCCTTTGGGTGCTTTACACTGTCCAATACAGTATGTAGTGTTTTATAAAGTCACCAGTGCATCAGCAAATGTTTGCATGTATTGGTGGTATATGCAGAATGTACACTATCTCTTCTATTTATGGTATATTTATACAGATTGTAGAAAAAAATTAGTTGACACAAACTTGCTGTGCAAAAAATCTGGGAACAGGGCCCCCACCTACCATAGACTGTTTATAGAGGTAACAATATACTATTAACAATACCAGTAATTTGTTTGGTGGCATAGGGATGTTTATGTCCCCTCAGGCACCCAATGCATCTCCTAGAGCTACGCCTTTCCGGGATAATAGGCTATATTCACAAGACTGACTTAAATGCAGAATTCAATACAGATTCTGCAGGAAATTTGAGTTTCATTCATTTAAATAAGAAATCAGTGGCAAACAGTGGCAGTGTTCTGCCACGTTCAAATCTGTCACAGAAATTCAATGGTACGAAATTTGGATGTCCCAACAAAAAACCTAGAACTACCAAAAAATTTTCAAAAAATCAATTTTCCGGTTAATTCAAATGTCAAAAATACTACTGTTTTACCACTAGGGGGGA
>JAODAL010069684.1:0-16242 GCA_025379985.1 Phyllomedusa bahiana
GAAACCCCAAACCCCCCCAAGCAAAAATGGGGGCCCAGAGGACCCCTGGGAAGGGGATTTTGGGGGGAACCCCAGGGGACCCCCCACAGAAGGGGGGGGAACCCCGGGGGAAAACCCTAACAAAATGTGGGGGAAACCGGGGGGACCCCCAAGAGGGAAAAGGGGGGGAAAAACAGGGCCCTAACAAAATTGGGGGCCCAAACCACGAGAAAGGGGAAATTCCCGGGGAGGGAAAACAAGAGGGGTTGGGGGAACCCAAGGGGGTAAGAAAAGGGGGGAAAACCCCCCAAAATAAAAATTAAACCCGAAGGCCCCCGGAGAGGGAAAATTGGGGGAAAGGGGGGACCCCTAAGCAAAAAAAATTAAAAGGGAAACCCCACCAAAAAGTAACCAAAGCCCCAGCAGGAAAAATAACCCAGGAAAGCCTACGGAAAAAAATTTGGGGGGCCGGGGAAACCCCCACGCAGAGCAAAAGGGACAATATAGAGCAACAAAAGAACTTCTAGAAGAGCAATGATGTGGGAAAACCTGAGGCCGACCTCAATGTTACAGCAAAAGTGACAAAAAAACCAAAATTTTACCACAAAAAATGGTCAAAAAAACTTGTATGGAAGTGCAATAATGTGGGGGAACCTGAGGCAGACCCCTATGGCAAAGCAAGAAGGACAAAACTACTCAGGGCAGAACATTCATGGGAGAACCTTGGGCGGCCCCATGGCACGCAAGAAAGGGCAAATACTAGGGAGAAATTCATATGGGGAACTGAGGCGGACCCCTATGGCACAGAAAAAGGACAAAATACTCAGGGCAGAAATTCATATGGGGGGGAAACCCGAGGGGGACCCCTATGGACGAAGAGGGACAAAACTACTAGGGCAGAAAAATTCTATGGGGGGGGCCTGAGGGGACCCCCCAGGGGACAGCAAAAGGGGGAAAAAATACTCAGGGCCAAAATCATATTGGGGAACCCGAGGGGGGACCCCTATGGCACAGCAAAGGGGCAAAAATACTCAGGGCAGAAATTTATATGGGGGGGAACCCGAGGCGGGCCCCTTGGCCCGAAGAGGACAAAACTACCAGGGCAAAATTTTAAATTTGGGGGGGAACCCGAGGCGGAACCCCCAAAGGACAGCAAGAGGGACAAAAATACTAGGGGAGTTCATATGGGGGAAACCCAGGCGGACCCCCATGGGACAGAAAAGCAAAATACTCAGGGCCCAAAAATTTAATGGGGGAACCCGAGGCGGACCCTAGGGCACAAAAGGGACAAACTACCAGGGAAAATTTCTATGGGGGAACCTGAGGCGGACCCCTATGGCACAGCAAGAAGGACAAAACTACTCAGGGCAATTCATATGGGGGAACCTGAGGCGGACCCCTATGGCACAGGAAGAGGGACAAAACTACTCAGGGCAGAACATTCATATGGGGGAACCTGATGCAGACCCCTATGTCACAGCAAGAGGGACAAAACTACTCAGGGCAGAACATTCATATGGGGGAACCTGAGGCGGACCCCTAGGGCACAGCAAAAGGAGCAATAGAGGAACAAAAGTACTCATGGAACAGCATTCATGTAGGGAAAAACTGAGGCTGACCCTTATTGCAGAGCAAAAGGAACAATATAAGAACAAGTAGGAAGTAAAAATACTCGTGGGAAAACCTTAGGACACTTGTTGGATTTTAGCACTGTTCAATGTGGGTCGGCCAAAAACCAGGCGCAAACTTTGTGCAAAAAAAATGAAAACAGATCGTAAAATACCGGTCGGATCCTGTAACAAAATCCTGCTGTATTTTACTATTGCCGTGCAGACTCAAGTAACTTTAGGCTGACTCCTATAGCATAGAAAAAGCAACAATATACAGTAACAAAAGGTACATTCCTGTAGGAAAACCTTAGGCTCAGTCTACACGGCAGAAGTAAAATGCTGTCCGATTTGGTGACATTTTTTCAATTTTCTTTTTTTTGTGGCGGATTTTGCGGCCGGTTTCCAGCGGCTTGCAGAACACGTTCTAAGCTTTTTGGTTGGATTTCAGACTTGAAATCCGACCTCAGAAAACCCAGGTGGTGTAGACTACAGCTCGGATTTTCTATTGAGGTCTATGGGGATGATTTGCAGAAGGAGGTTTGGCGGATTCTAGATACTGAAGCCGCATAAAATCCAACCAAACACCAGCACCGTGTAGACGCAGCCTTTAGGCTCTGTCTCCCCTGCAGTGGACAAAAAACGACCTTCCTGCCAAAAGCAGCTGAAAAAAAAACGGCCGTTTTTGGCGCGTTTTTCATTTTTTGGCGCGTTTTTTGGAGCATCTTTTCTCTGCTTTTTAATGTATGCCCAAATTAAGCCATTGGATGTAAGCTACACCCTACAGGTGGAGTTAACATGTTAAGTAGTCACTTCCTTTAGATCACTGTAGCCATTGTGAGCACATTGTCCTTTGTGTGCTGCTGCTGTGTGCTACTGCTTTATTAAATTTTGCACCAGATTCTTGCACCAAAATCCACAAAAACCCACATTATCTTTGCATACAGCAAGATAACTGTATTAGCATCAAACTCTGTAAAGAAAAGGATTTTAGCGGCCAAGTAAAAAAAAACGCATTATTGCGCCAAATTCCGTAAAAAAAATATATTTTTAGTGTCACAAGCTAGATCACTTTATAAGCGCCAAAATCTGTAAAGATACGGATTTTAGCCCCAAAATCCATCAAAAAACGGATTTTGGCGCCGAAATCCGGAAAAAACGTATTTTTTGGGCGTCAGAAGCGAGATCACTTTATTATCGCCAAAATATGATCAGTAAAGGATTTTGGTGCCAAAATCTATTTAAAAAAAAAAAATAAAAAACTATTCATGGTGCCAAAATTCGTAAAAAAAAAACAAAAAAAACATTTAACGATAAAGCAAGAACTTTATTAGCGCCAAAATATGCTCATTACAGGATTTTAGTCCCAAAATCCGTAAAAAAAGAAACCAGATTCTGGCGCTAAAATCCGTAGAAAAAAAAAAACAACTTATTTTTAGCCTCCGAAGCGATATAACATATTTTGGCGCTAATAAAGTTAAGAAAAGGATTTTGGTGCCTAAATCCGTAAAAAAAAAAAAAAAAAAAACACATTTTTATCGTCACAAGCGAGATAACTTTATTAGCGCGAAAATCTGTAAAAAAAAAAAAAAAAAAAAACTTTTTAGCAAAAAAATATGAATTGCGCAAAAATAGTTAGCGGCCAAAGCATGATCATTTTATTATGAATGGTACAGACAAGGACTCAGACACTTGTATGCAAATTTGATAAGGATTAACCTTTGTTACCACCCATTATAGGTGGGACTTGGGTCTCCTGGGAGGGTTTTCATTGAAAAATCGCGGCAAAAAACGCGCCAAAAGACGTCCGGCGCTTTCCATAGACTCCTGTAGTAAATTTTCTGCCCGGCTCTGGCGTTTTTTAGAACATGTTGCAAAATACGACCAGTGAAAAAAACGAGCAGAAAAAAGAAGCTCAGTGTAGACAGCGGGAGGGTTTTACATTAGAGTCTATGGGAAATGATTACAGGCGTTTTTCCAGCGTTTTTAGAAAACGGAAAATGCTGAAAAAAACCGGACGTTTTTCTGTGCAGTGTAGACAGAGCCTTAGGGCCCGTTTACGCGACACAGGACAAATACCGGTCGGTTTATCCAACTGGTGTTTGCACTGTTTTTGGGCCGTGCACAGGGCCGCAGGGGGGACGGCTTTTCTCCGCGATGAGCCCTTCCCCTTCACAGTCACTTGTTCATATGCCGTCCGAAAACCGGACAGAAGAATGTTTTCCGTTCGTCCGGAGGTCTGAAAAACCGCCGGACAGAAAACCCGTGCAGTGCGGACTGCTGCAAGGGTTTTCCATAGAGCCCCATGTGAAAGTTTGCAGCTGGAATTTCAGACGGTCTGCAAAACCGCAAACCGTCTGAAAAACCGGCCGTAAACCGGTGCGGAGGGGCAAAGGCCTTAGTCATGGTGTAGCAAAAACACAAAAAAAATAAAATAAAAAAAAAAAAAAAGGTAAAAATACTCATGGAAATGCAGGTTGACCCCTATAATTTAGCAAAAGTTACAGAGGTAGAGGTCAAAATAATAAGTGGACAGTCTAAGGTTTTACTACATTAATACACTAACATCTGGTATAGTAAAAGTAACAAAAGGGCAAATATAGTAACAAAAAGTATAGGTGCTGTGCTCCATTTTGTTTTTGGATTTTTCCCCTACGGGGGGCCTGGTTTTCCATTTTGTTTTATGGGGGGTTCCCCGTACAGGGGAGGCTGTGTTTTCTCCCATTCTGTTTTTATGGGGGGTTCCCAGAAAGGGGAGCGCTGTGTTTCTCCATTTTTTTCTATGGGGGTTCCCAGTACAGGGAGGCTTTTGTTTCCCCCATTTGTTCTATGGGAGTTCCCGTCAGGGGAGCGCTGTGTTCCTCCTTCTGTTTATGGGGGGTTCCCAGTACAGGGGGCGCTTTGGGGCTCTCCATTTGTTCTTGGGGAGTTCCCAGTACAGGGGGGCGCTGTGTTCTTCCATTCTGTTTTAGGGAGTTTCCCCGTACGGGGAGCGCTGGGTTTTTCCTCCATTCGTTCATGGGGGTTCCCATACAGGGGGCTTGTTTTCTCCATTTTGTTCTATGGGGTTCCCCGTACAGGGGAGCGCTGTGTTCTCTCCATTCTGTTCTATGGGAGTTCCCATCGGGGCGCTGTGTTTTCCTCCTTCTGTTCTATGGGGGTTTCCCCGTAACGGGGGCGCTGTGTTCTCTCCTTCTTTCTATGGGATTTTCCCGTACAGGGGGGCGCTGTGTTTCTCCATTCTGTTCTATGGGATTTCCTCAGTACAGGGAAGCGCTGTGTTCTCAATTCATGTTCTATGGGAGTTCCACAAGTACAGGGAGCGCTGTGTTCTTCCATTCTGTTCTATGGGAGTTCCCAGTACAGGGGAGCGCTGTGTCTCTCCCCCATTCTGTTCTATTGGGAGTTCCCAGTACAGGGGAGCGCTGTGTTCTCTCCATTCTGTTCTATGGGAGTTCCCAGTACAGGGGAGCGCTGTGTCTCTCCATTCTGTTCTATGGGAGTTCCCAGTACAGGGGAGCACTGTGTTCTACTCATTCTGCTTCTATGGGAGTTCCCATACAGGGGAGCGCTGTGTTCTCTCCATTCTGTTCTATGGGATGTTCCCAGTACAGGGGACTGCGCTGTGTTCTCTCCATTCTGTTCTATGAGAGTTCCCAGTACAGAGAGCACTGTGTTCTCCCTTCTGTTCTATGGGAGTTCCCAGTACAGGGGAGCGCTGTGTTCTCTCCATTCTGTTCTATGGGAGTTCCCAGTACAGGGGAGCGTGTGTTCTCTCCATTCTGTTCTATGGGAGTTCCCAGTACAGGGGGAGCGCTGTGTTCTCTCCATTCTGTCTAAGGGAGTTCCCAGTACAGGAGAGCGTGTGTTCTCTCATTCTGTTCTATGGGAGTTCCCAGTACTGGGGAGCGCTGTGTTCTCTCCATTCTGTTTCTATGGAGTTCCCAGTACAGGGAGCGCTGTGTTCTCTCCATTCTGTTCTATGGGAGTTCCCAGTACAGGGGAGCGCTGTGTTCTCTCATTCTGTTCTATGGAGTTCCCAGATACAGGGAGACGCGCTGATGTTCTCTCCATTCTGTTCTATGGGAGTTCCCAGTACAGGGGAGCGCTGTGTTCTCTCTATTCTGTTCTAAGGGAGTTCCCAGTACAGGGGAGCGCTGTGTTCTCCATTATGGTCTATGGTGGTTCACAGTACAGGGGAGTGCTGTGTCTTTCTGCCAAGATTCTATTGGGCTAGTTCCCAGTACAGGGAGCTGTGTTCTCTCCATTCTGATTCTAGGAGTTCCCAGTACAGGGACGCATGTTCTCATCCAAATTTTGTTCAATGGGAAGTTCCCAGTACAGGGAGCGCGTGTTCTCTCATTCTGTTCTATGGTTCCCAGTACAGGTGACGCTGTTGTTCCATATCTTTTATGGGAGTACCCGTACAGGGGCGCTTGGTTCCCATTCTGCTCATGGGAGTTCCCAGTACAAGAGCGCTGATCTCTCTTCTGCTCTATGGGAGTTCCAGTACAAGGGAGCGCTGAGTTCTCTCTTCTGCTCTATGGGAGTTCCCAGTACAGGGGAGCACTGTGTTTGGCCATACAGATGGCGATTCGTGCACAAGTCTTGCATGACTGTCTGTTCTGAAGCAAGACTTTTTGGGGCCTGTTCCCGAGATAGCTGTAGGACTGCACCTATCAGACTTCTAATGCAGATCATTTTAACATGCCAAAATCTATAACGGGAACAACGCCTTTAAATATAGAACACTGCTCTATTAACATAGATTATTAATTGGTTTCAGGCTGACCACTGTATGAGAAAAACCAACTATGGAAAACTGGTGATTGGTTCCAAGGCCCCCAAAAAATCCACAACATAATGCAAAATGGAGAGGAAATGAAAATCGCGATACTGATCAGTAAGCGCCTCTTCATATAAGCATAAGGAGAGCTGCTGATAGCCACTTGTCTGATTAGGACGGAAGCTACTAGGGTCATGACTTTATAACAAGGACCAGAAATGGAGCCCTCACCGGTGCCATAGGAGCCGCTCATGAGCTCTATAGACCACCAATCACTGCATGACACCTCACTAATACATGTAAGTGATCAGTACAGGACATATAGTACCGCACTGTACGTAAGGGAGGTGCTATAGACTCCCAATCACTGCATGCACCTCACTAATACATGCAAGAGCAGTACAGGACATGTAGTACCGCACTATACTGTAGAGAGGAGCTATAGACCGCCAATCACTGTCTGCACCTCACTAATACATGTAAGAGCAGCACAGGACATGTAGTACTGTACTGTAGAGAGGTCGCTATAGACCACCAATCACTGCATGCACCTCACTAATACATGTACGAGCAGTACAGGACATGTGTACCACACTGTACTGTAGAGAGAGCGCTATAGACCCCAATCACTGCATGCACCTCACTAATACATGTAAGAGCAGTACAGGACATGTTAGTACCGCACTGTACTGTAGAGAGGAGCTATAGACCGCCAATCACTGCATGCACCTCACCAATACATGTAAGAGCATAAGGGAATTAGAACCGGGAAATATACTGAGAAGGCCCTATGGGCGCCCATCCACGCAGTGACCTTCTAATACTTTTGTTTAAGTTTGGAGTAACAAGAACATTGAGATTTGTTACATCCAATAGAGGACACTTGAGCTTCTCAGCTCCTTTCCCCATAATGCATTGTGATATGCAAATGTGAACCAGGCTTTTCAGCTTTGCCCATAAATTTTCAATAGGATTGAGATCAGGGCTCTGTGATGGTCACTCCAAAACATTGACTTGTTTCTCCTTAAGTCACTTTGTAACCAGTTTGGCAGCAGCTTCAGATCATTGTCCATTTGGAAGAGTCATTTCTGCCCAAGCTTTAACTTCCTGGCTGATGTCTTGAGATGTTTCTTCAGTATTGCCACATAATCTTCTTTCCTCATGATGCCATCTATTTTGTGACGTGCACCAGTCCCTCCTGCAGCAAAACAACCCAATAATATGATGCTGCCCCCCTCATGTTTCACAGTTGGGGGGGGGGGGGGTGTTCGTAGGCTTCCAAGCTTCTCCATTCAGGCATAACAATGGTCATTATGGCCAAACCATTTTGTCAGGACATGTCTCCAGTAGTAACGGCCTCTTCCCGGCAGAGCGGCCTTTCAGCCCATGTTGATACAGTACTCGTTTCACTGTGGATAATGACACAATCTCACCAGCATCTTCACAAGGTGTTTTGCTTTTGTTCTTGGGTTGATATGCACATGTCAGACCAAAGCACGTTCATATCCGAGACACAGACGAATGTCCTTCCTGACCAATATGATGGTTGGACATTCCTATCTCATTTGTACTTGCGTATAATTGTTTGTACAGATGAACGAGGCACCTTCAGGTATCTGGAAATTATACCGAAGGATGATCCGACTTGTTCAAGTCCACAATTCTCTTCCTGATATCTTTAGACTTTCCCATGATGTTACACACAGAAGCAGTGTTTCTGGTGTGCATCATAATACATCCACAGATGTTGCCAATAAACCTCCACAGACCTGACATCATTATATGGGCGCCCCAACTTGTTTAAAGGCAAAGTAATCCCAGTGTATGGAAACTTCTTACTTTGCATAAAGTAATAAAAATGCCTTAAACATTCTCCCTCTCAATATTCTGCATTTGGCAAATAGAAATTTTGGTTCCTAATTGATCTAAAAACGGGGAAAGTTTATTCTGATTTCATGTCAGAGGGTGAGAAAAACCTGCAGATGGGGCTTTATATAGAGTGAGGGAGAACCCTGCAGATGGGGCTTTATATAGAGGGGATGGAGAAACCTGCAGATGTGGCTTTATATAGAGGGGATGGAAATGTCTGGTTTCATCTGTATATGGAAAGTCCGCACCGGATTTTCTACAACACAGATTTCAAGTGTGTGTTTTGGGGGGGGGGGGGGGAATATCACATTGGATTTTGTTTTGTGCAGCACAAATTCCATGTCCGAGAGCAGAAGCCTCTCCCTAGCATGGCTGGCAGTTAATCAGTTAATCTATATGGAATGAACTATGGCACAGATCCTATCAAGGTCTAACAGGACGTGGGCTCCCAGCAGAATGCGCACGGATTTTGCACCGAATTCTGCATGACTTTCCACTGCGAAGACAAGGCCTTAAAGTCAACTACCTGTCTAGGGTTTCATAGAATTACAAAGACAGCAGCACCCATATGATACAGGGAGACTGACCCGAAAAAAAAAAAAAAAAGCCCCAAATATTATATTCGTTAGAATCAAACCACCTGAACCCCCCCAAAAAAAATCGCTCCATCGCCGAACGTGTAAATAGACCGCATTACCTGCGATGCTGGAAGTCACCGCCATTTTATGCCCGACATTTCGGCGCGGTGCTGAACATGTCCCTGAACATAGCGGCGGCAGATCCCAGGAAATTTCACTTCTTCCACGGGGCGAGGCTTGTTCTGATTGAACTTTTTACTTTGAACAGCGGCGACACAATACACATATAACATGGTGACAACTGTCCGCTGCCGCCGCGGGGGCCGTCCCGGCTTGTTCACCGCTCCATACACCGAGGAGCACACTGCATTCTGATTCATCCAAGCGAGAGTGATTACAGAATATTTGGGGCCTCTGTTACAGCGACCCATAGCACGGTCCTAAGGCCAAATTTAGATTCTGTAGTGTGAGATAGAGGATTTCTTTTTTTTTTTTTTTTAAGGCATGTTAGGCCGGTTTCACATGACTCCTATTACTGGTGTATTTTTTTTCGTCTATGGTAATGTCCAGGGACTCAGTATGACCACAGGGTTTCTGACCCGATCTCTCAGCATCATAGGGATCTAGGACGCCACCACTTAGGTCAGTAAATGCTCATGGAGACATTCAACGCTATACTCCAGCTTATAGCACTCCAGAAGTTAGAAAGGATGTCTGATCCCAGCTTTTTTCTTTAAAAGAATTTCCATATTTATTAAAGTCCTTTAAAGCATGGCAATGTAAGGTGTAATAGGGGTTGCGGGTACAGTACCCTTAAGATGATCAGCACGACGCGTTTCGACGTCTTGCAGTCTTAGTCATTGTGCAAGTAAATGCTCATGTGTTAAAGGTAGACTTGCATATAATACAACCAAACCGGCCATAATATATAAAATAGATAGATGTGTGTACAGGGCTGTGGAGTCGGCAAGCCAAAGCCCTGACTCCGACTCCTAAATTTCCCAAACCTCCGACTCCTGACTCCCTCATACACGGCGCAGTTAGTATAACTTTTACCCGTAGTTAAAATGGGAACATCAGCTGTTTATCACCTTATGATACAATAATCAAAACTTTTAGGTAGAAAACAAAAACAAATTGACAATCAAAATGGGTAACCAATGTTTTGATTTTTTTTGAACACTTGTGGGTGGAGTTTGAAGATAAAGCTGTATTTGATCCAAGTCCTTCCCCGCAAAAACATTTGGGAATGTGTAGAAGAATCTTGGGATCAGATTTTGGTCAAGACCCCTGCTTGAATTCTGATCCAGAGCCCAGAAGGATTTTAGACAGAGCCCGAAAAACCCAAAAGGGGATTTACCAAATACTAACAAAATAGAAATTAACATTTTGATTTTTAGGAGCAAAACAGTAACAATGCAGTTACAGGAAAGAATCTGCAGAACTAAGCAGATGCTAAATACTTGCAAGTCACATTTATGTATAAAAATTGGTAAGATGACTATATAGAATTACAGTAGCCTCATGTACAAAGCTTGGGAGGGAGATAGGACCCTGAAAGTCAAAAATTTCAAAATTTTCCCCCTTTTTTTTGCTTGCCCCCATTAAAATATATTTCTTTAAAATTTTGATTTGAGAAAAAAAAAAAATTTAAAATGCCAAACCCCGCGGAACCATTTTCAGTCTCTGAATTTTTTTCTGAAAAAAAAAAGCCCCCCCATCAATCCGGCAATACATGACCTCAATCTGATCAAAAAAAAATTATTCCATAGAAAACGCCCCTACACAACTTGGGGGGGAAAAAGGGGGTGCCAAACGGGGGGGCAACCTCTAAAAAAGTAGGGTAAAAAGGAATTCCTCAGCCCAGTCGGGTCTGAGAATGGTTGCCTTCTACCTCTTTGAAAGAGCTGAAAAAATTTTGCTGAAACGTTTGCCCTGGGAGCAAAATCTTTTCCCCTGGGGCAGCGCTTTGCTTTGCTCCATGCATCAATTACCTCCTCATGGTGAGGCTGAGAATGGGGGCAGCAGCACGGGCCCGGACCCAATTCCTTTGCTTTTGCATCGAATAACTAGAAAAAATATTATAATTTTGGATCGGAGTCGTTTCCCCCTTTTTGAAATCCGACTCCGCGAAAAAAGCCAACGACTCCGACTGCACAGCCCTGCCAAAACAATTGACATCTCAATTCTCCCCCCCACGCATAAATACATCGAAATTGTACCCCCGGGGGAGTGACGCAATCCATCGTTCACTAGGGGGGGGGGCTAGAATTACCAAAATGCGGCGCGTATTTCGCCGCGTATAAAGCGCAATACGTGGTGAAATTCGCGGCGAAAAACACAGCGATTTAAGCCGTCTGAACATACCTTTAAAGAGAAGGCTCGGTATCAAGACGCAACACATTACGCCTCTATTATCAAACCTGTAACCATAACTGTCTTTGTTGCCCATAGCAACCAATGTGTTCATAGCAACCAGAGCCCATACAACCATTTGTTCAACAACCCACAGAGCCCCTTTTAATTTTACCCAAGCAGGTAAGAAGCGAAAGCTGAGCGCTGGTTGCCATGGGCAACACAGAATCTGACAGTTGGGGTTCATTGTTTTTTTCCCCAAAAAGGGCCCATGAACCAATACTCAGCTTTCTTTTACCCAAGCATAAAGAAATGAAAACTGGGCCCCGATTGGTCGCTCTGGGCGCTGACTGGTCGCCATTAGCAACAAGGACGGTCATACTGCTAGACCCTGTGATAAATGAGGCCCAGTGGGAGCCCATAATCGGGGGAAATATTACTGAAACTTAGACCTGACAGTCTCGCGGTGCACACCATGTATCCTCGTGTTAAAAATCGACGCGGGTTCCGACATCCGTCAACTTTGCACCTCCTATTCGTCGGCTCTTTTTATGCCACTTATTGCAGCAACATTGGGACAATTTTTTTTTTTTTTGGGCCGCAATGTGTCGCAAACCAAACCACGTCCCCTTTCCAGGAAAACTATGCCCATTTTGTCGTGCGAGGATACAGGCATGTCTAGAACAGGATCTGCACCACATGCGGCTCTCCCAAAGGATGTCTTGTGTAAATTCTGCCCCAAATGGCTTTCATCCGTTTCGGAGCCTCTTACCAAAATTTTATGCAGGGCCGATGAAACGGTCTAAAGCACATAGTAAATGTGGTTTAAGACATGGACGTCATTATTTGTAGCGTAAATTGCACCACAATTCTTGCACAATTGTCTTAAAGGGGTTGTCCCACTACATTGATTCATCTCCCTTCAGTCCTGTTTTCTTGGGTTTTAAATTTTTAATTTTGGGGTGTTTACTGGGTTTTGGGCTAAAAAGGGCTGAGTAAAAACCAAAGGTCCCGGTAAAGAGAGAGGAAAGGGCGGGGAGCTATGCAACCAGCGTGGGAGCCTATCAAGAGACAACAAAGTGTTTCCCCGGTAGCTATAAAAAACAACAAGTTTGGCCCCGCCTACATCACGAGAAAAGGAACAGGTCGGTAGCTATAGCAAAACCGCGTGGCACCCATCACGAGAGACAAAAAGGTCGGTAGCTATAGCAACCCGCGTGGCAGCCATCACAGAGACAAAGGTCGGTAGCTAAGCAACCAGCGTGCCCGATCACGAGAAGGGAAAAGTCGGGAGCTAACAACCAGCGCTGCAGCCCATCCGAAGACGGAAAAGGTCTGACTTTTAAAGGTGGACCCTTAAAAGGGGCTGAATACAAGGTCCCCAAACAAGAGGGAATTAGAATAGGGAACACCGTTAACGGACACATATTGTAAAGTCACTTGTTTTTGCAAGATCTTTATCATAAAAAGCAGCGATCCCTGTAGTGAGAAAACCCCTTTAATCAATTATTTCCAAAACATAGATTCCTCTCAAAAAGTTTTAATCTGAAAATGTTGCGTTACCCCAGTCGGCTTAATTGTGCAATATAATACTACATAGATTACATACATTTTTAATACTTTTAAACCCGCGAGAAGTCTTCTATATTCCCTCCACAAACTCTCCGGAGTCAGAGGGGAGTCCACAAAGAGTGTGCAGGGATGGTGAGCACTCAATGCAGTCCACCTCCTGGCAGGCTAGATCCCAGAGTGCTGTCCCCCACCTCCAGCTTCACATGATCTCGGGAGGTGAGGAAACATCTCGCCCAGATTTGCAGATCATGGAAGACGCCGGCGTCAGCTTAAAAGGGGTCAAGCAGGAGCAGCGAGGCTGGAGCGGAAGTGCGGAGCATGTCTCCCTCTGTGTGCACGCAGCTGCCAGGGAACATCCTCTGTGACTATTTGTACAGAAGCCACCTAGCTGTACAGTAAGCACATTAACCCTTCTGACAGACGTCACTGGCTGCAGCCATTTTATAAGTATCCAGCAGTGCAGCCCCCATTAACGGCTCCACTGCCACCGGCCGGGGCCATGGGGGCAGGAGACGCGAGTGTGGGGGCAGAAAGCTGCACACAGAACAGGGATGGGACTACAAGTACCTCCACACACGGGGGAGAAGAATCCAGGCAGGGACGGCTGCGCCAGATGCTAAATTACCTGGCGACTACGGAAAAATTGTACAACTAACTGTTCAGCCAAACGCGGACCAAGGAGAAACCGGACCAATCACATTGCTGCCAACCGGTCGGCCATTGGGACCGATTACATACATTTTCTTAAACCATGGTTAGTCGACATGGCCCCAATCTTTATCCTATATATCACAGAGCTCAGCTTCTCTCCATCTATTATATAACCCTAATAACAAGCTCAGCTCCTCTCCATCTTTTTTAATAACCCTCTATATCACAGAGCTCAGCTCCTTTACTCATATAACCCCTATATATCACAGAGCTAGCTCCTCTCCCTCTAATCATATAACCCTATATATCACAGAGCTCAGCTCCTCTCCCTCTATCATATAACCCTCATATAACCCTATATATCACAGAGCTCAGCGCCTCTATTATATAACCCTATATATCACAGAACTCAGCTCCTCTATCATATAACCCTATATATCACAGCCCCTATCATATAACCCTATATATCACAGAGAACCAGCTCCTCTATAATATAACCCTATATATCAGAGCTCAGCTTCTCTCCTCTATAAATAAACCCTATATATCACAGAGCTCAGCTCTCTTCTCTATCATTTTAACCCTATATATCACAGAGCTCACTCCTCTCCTCTATCATATAACCCTATTTATCACAGAGCTCAGCTCCTCTCCCTCTATAAATATAACCCTATATATCACAGAGCTCAGCTCCTCTCCTCCATCTTTAACCCTATATATCACAGAGCTCAGCTCCTCTTCCTCTATCATTAACCCTATATATCACAGAGCTAAACACTTTGCATAAATAAAATGTGTTTTATTACAGGGGCGAAGGTGTTCAACTTAGCCCTATAGTCCGTACGTTTGTGTTCCTTCTACACGGTTTGTGGGTCTGCATACAATATAAGCATGGGTACAGCCTATATACATTTGTGTATTATATATGGTATATACAGTATATAGTCATCTGTACAGATTATATACAGTAAACATGTATTCTTCTGGTTTCAACTGTATATTGTCCGTACAGTTTCCCTCCCCTCTATATAAAGCCCCATCTGCAGGTTTTTCTCACTCTCTCTGACATGAAATCAGAATAAACCTTTCCCGTTTTAGGTCAATTAGGAACCAAAATTATTTCTATTTGCCAAATGCAGAATAATGAGAGAGAGAATTTTTAAGGCATTTTTATTACTTTCTGCAAAGTCAGAAGTTTCCTCCATCTCATTAGTATTTGGTGGCTTTGCCCTTAAACTGTTTGACTTTGGGTTTAAACTTTGGATCCTTCCAGAAGCTTCTCACAATAGTTGGTAGGAATTTTGGCCCCTTCCTCCTAACAGAACTGGTGTAACGGAGCCATGTTTAGAGGTCTCCTTGCTCGCTCCGGCCTTTTCAGCTTTGCCCATAAATTTCCAATAGGGGCTGAGATTTAGGGCTTTGTGATGGCCGCTCCAAAACATTGACTTGGGTTCTCCTTAAGCCACTTTGTAACCAGTTTGGCAGTAGCTTCGGGTCATTGTCCATTGGGAAGACCCATTTCCACCCAAGCTTTAACTTCCTGGCTGTCTTGAGATGTCGCTTCAGTATTGCCACATAATCATCTTTCCTTATGATGTCATCTATTTGTTAAGTGCACCAGTCCCTCCTGCAGCAAAACAACCCCACAACATGATCTGCCAAAACCCCATGTTTTACAGTCGGGGGTGGTTTTAGGAAAAAATTCAATTTTAGTTTCTCGACCACAGGACATGTCTCCAAAATATAGTTTTGTTCCTGGCATTTGCAAAACATTACCGTCTTTGATATTTTTTTCTTTTGGGAGAAGGGGGCTTTTCCTGGCAAGCGACCTTTCGGCCCCATGTTGATACATACTCTTTTCTTGTGGTAATGACACAATCTTACCAGCTTCCCCAGCTCTACACAAGGTCTTTTGCTTTTTCTTTTTTTGATTGCACATTTGAACAAAGAGGGCACTAGACACGAACCCCCCTCCTTGCTGAGGGGTATGATGGCTGGACATTCCCATTGTGTTTTACTTGCATATAATTTTTGTACAAGAACGAGGCTCTTCAGATACGGGAAAATTGCCCCCAAAGGTGATCCAACTTGTGCAAGTCCAAATTCTTCCCCCATATCCGGGTGATTTCTTTAGTCTTTCCCATGATGTTACACCAGAACAGGGGTTTCTCATTGCATTCAATACATCCACAGCTGTGTCTCTAATCAAAGTTGCAATAAACCATAAACTTCCAAAACCTGACTCATAATGGGCCCCAAATTGTTTTAAAGCAAGTTATCCCATGTATGGAAACTTGACTTTGCAGAAAGTAATAAAAAACCTTTAACATTCCTCATTCTCATTTGGCAAAAAGAAATAATTTTGGTTCCTAATTACCTAAAAGGGGGGAAGGTTTTTTCGATTTTTTGCAAGATGAGAAAAAACCCGCAATGGGGCTTTATAGAGGGGAGGGGGGTAAAAGGGGAAAAAAACAAAGGGGCTCTTTAAAAAATAGTGGATGGGGAAAATACAAAGTTCAATAAATTTAAAAATTGAAAAACATTGGGTTATTGGCACCAAGTGAAATATCCCAGAAAAAAAAAATAAAAAATAAGTTCACTTTATTAAACCATCTTAAACTGGGGATGCGTCAGTACAAAAGGCGACCGACACATTTCAGCAGATCACCTGAATCATAGCATGACTAAAAGTGCAAGACAAACCTAAATACCACAATACAGGGGACACCGCACCCGCCAATCCCACAAGAGGTCAGGGGGTAATTTATATATTAATAAGGTTATCTCTGTAAGGTCTTTTTACGCAAGCGGAAAATATATATATTTTTTATAATATATATTAATA
>JAODAL010069685.1:0-16240 GCA_025379985.1 Phyllomedusa bahiana
ATTAGTAAAACTGAAGCTGACTTCTAAGAAATGCTTCCAGAGTGAGATATGTTGGGGATTTCCAGAATTTTATTAAGAACTAAGTAATCATTGATACTCCAGATGTGATTAAACTTTGGAACTCAAAAACAAATGGAATCTTGGCATTGTTGTTTGACAACTGCATAAATACAAAATCCTCATAATCCTACATTATCCAGTTGTTTTTACTGGATCAGTTTCTGATTTATAAACTACAGTTGCCAAAGATTAATTGCAGATGTTTCATTTATATCAGAGTAACATCTGGTCTTTTTGCATTAACAATAAATAATCTAATTACAGCAATGCAATATATTAGGCACCTGGTAAAAATGTGTAGTAGGTAATGTCAGCAGTAGAAGAGCAAGAATAATATAAATTGGGAGTGCCATCAAAGACAACCCCATTCAAAATACAACCTCACAGTCCAAAAGCTTAATTTTGCTGGAGGAAGTCGTGGTCAATGAGGCATTTTCCCCACAGGGGAAATATAAAATTACATGACAGCCATTCAGATGAATGGTCATTATTGTAAAAACAAGAACAGATTGAGTCTACCAGAACAGGAGCCACTCATATATAGCAGATTTCCATTCTTGTTCATAGGGTCCTAAGGGTTCCCTCTCTGGCATTCAAATGAGACTTCACCTTCAGTATGACTTACCAGAAATAACTACAACTTTTCTCATTTTCCTTATTTGTAATAATGCTTAAAAATGGTTTTACCCAATAACTCCATTTAAACAATTTATACTCTCAAACAGCCCAAAAGCTAGGTATAGTAGTCATTAAACAGCCAACAAATGGTCAAAGGCTATTATATTTGGTAGTTTGAGAATAGTATGTTTATACTGTCAAGGATGCCCCTGCGACCCTTGCCCCGGGCGCATCCGTGCCCCTATGCCGAGCGGCGCCCCGTCCCTCACGTCGGGTCGGGGGTCCGTTCGCCCGCCTGCCAGCGCTCAAGTCCACTTACCCGGCCACGCTCCTGCTCCGTCCGTCTCTGTCCCGCAGCGCGCGCCGGCAGTGTGAAATTTAAAGGGACAGTGCACCATTACCGGACGCTGCTCCTATTTAAGCCGGCCTCTTCCTGGCAGCCTTGCCGGATCTTTAGTGCTCATAGCCTATCAAGAAAGCGTTCCAGAAAGTCTTGTCTTGTCTACCGTGTACCGAACCCGTTTGCTTACGTTTACTGACCACTAATCTCTGCCGCCTGCCCAGACCTTCCTGCCTGTCCCCGACTAACCGAGCCTGCCTGACGTTTTCTGTACCTCGCCTACCCTTGGCAGGGGCCCCTGCAAGCAAGTCCCGCCAGTGGAAAAACGGGCCTTGGTAGATTCCCACCGCAACAAGCTCCATCCCGCCTTTGCGGCAGGCTCTGGTGAATACCGGGACTACTTAGATCCGCTCCCTGGCGTGGGCTCCACCACATTGCTTGCGGTGGTCCAGCGGATCCCCTACCAGACCGTTACATATACCCTTGCATATTGCCTAAATCTTTTAAGACAGAAATATGTAGTTGCAAATGGAGGAATTTAACTATGGTAGTGCATCCTAACCCACACTTGGTGCTAAATCCAGTATCTTATTTTCAAACAAAATGATGTGATTGTTACTGTATCTTCTTTGATTAAGGACATTTTGAGATTCTAACTGAAAGAGGCCACAGGATAATCTGGACCCATTGTATTGACCCCTGTACTCCAAATTGGGTTGCATTAAGAGAAGATGTGCCATGTATTAATCAGTGCAGCCATCTTAGCTGATTGTTGAGTTATTTGGCCACATCTATAGCACCTTTTCATTGACCAATTAACCATGGGAGCCATACAAGTTAACATATAGCAGTTACATTAAATCTGTCCCAGAATTTCCTATATACAGTATAACCTTCTGACTATATTTATTAATATGTCCATTTACTATGTCAGAGAGCTTAAGCATAAGTCTAATGTCACACATTTATGTAACAGATTACATTTATTAAAAATGTTTCCATTGAATTTTGATGAAAGGCCAATTAGCTTAGATTAAAAGTCAATTTAATCATTTATTATTTCATTATTAATATTTCACTTTGTCACAACACATTTAATTTTTAAAACAAATGAAACAACTAGAGGGTTGAGAGAATAAATCCATGATGAAAACCTATTTACAAACCCACTATATTAAGTACAAAGATTACAGATGTAGCAAAGCTAACTTAATATTACTTTATGATATAGTGACACTGAACGTTATCATTGTCAAATAATCTTTGCTACATCCATAGGATTCAGTAGGGGTTAGTTATGAGGAAGATTAAAGGGGTTGTCTCACCATGCTATTTCACAGAGCCACATCCAGCTTCAAATTCACACTCCGTTTTTAGGCTGTGGGTGGTTCTACAGCAGTGATTGTCATATCAGCTCTGCTATTCCTATCTGATCCTAATAGAGCGACATGAGTGCTGGAGGTTTCTAAACAGTAGTGCACAAGGTTACAGAGCTCTAAAGGGTTAAAGGGGTTGTCTCACTACAAGGATTTCTTTTTATGTTAAAGATCTTGAAAAAACAAGTCACTTTGCAATTTATTATTATTATTATTATTATTATTTATTTTATAGCACCATTGATTCCAGCGGATTCCAGGGTGCTGTACATTCAGGGGGTTACATACATAACATAAGTCAAACAATTACAATAGTGACAATCTGTGACTAACAACAGGTACAGAGGGTGAGAGAACCCTGCCCGCGAACGCTTACAATCTAGAAGGACGGGGGAAAGAGACAGGAGGTTAGGGGCAGACATGTTTGTGGAGGGTGTAGTGACAGCAGGGTTATTCTAAGTTGTAGGCTATCCTGAAGAGGTGGGTTTTCAAGTTGCTTTTGAAGCTGATGAAAGTGGGGGAGAGTCTGATGTGTTGGGGGAGTGAGTTCCATTAATATATGTCCATTAACAGTGTCCTACCTATTTCTAGATATCCCTTCTTATATGGGCTGCATCAGCTCTTCAGGACACCATAGATACAATCTCTCATGATAGGCTGCCAGAACTGGTTGCTATAACTTCAGACCTGGCTTCTACTTTAGCCTAGTAGAAGCCAGCAAACAAACTGCTGAATTCAAAATTAAACCAAGAATATAGGACTGAGGTAATATGAATCAATTTAGTGAAACAACTCCTTTAAAGTTTGTCAGTAGGTAATGTAACCATGCTCCCATGTTTAAGATAAGGAACAGAGCAGGGAGTAATTTCACCATCTCAACCACAGCTACAGCCTGTAAAAGCAGAAAGAGGCTGCTGGTAATTAGGGAAGCTTGGCTGCAAAAGCAGGAGATATGATCGGCTCATAACGCTGAAAAGAAGCTAAGTCAAATTTTACAAATGTATATGGTAAAAGTTTTAATTTACCTTTGCCTTCATGTGAAAAGCTAGTCAATTAAACGGGAATATCATATATACGCCTTAATTATTTGTTTTTATTGTGTAGCAAGTTGGTTTTTATTGTTAAATTAAGTTACGCCCTGTATCATGTGACCGGTCTCATCCGTTATATTTCGGAAGCTTCCGGTTCACAGATAGAGCGGCATTGATAGCCATGAATAAGGGAGACGCTACTCCCGAAACGTGTTGGCCGATCCAGCTCATACAGCTGATGTGATTTTGTTGCTGTTTATGAATGTCTCCCTCTATGTGCATTATTCTATCGAATGCGATTTTAATGGATTATAAATAAAGAATTGTATTTTATAAAAAAAGATTTTCTTCACGTCTGGTCAAGCTTCCCTCTTTGCGGTTTGGAAGCTGGTTGTATTTACTCTTTTAAACTTTATCATATATACTCGAGTATAAGCCAAATTTTTAGCACATTTTTTTTGTGCTGGAAAATCCCTCCTTGGCTTATACTCGAGTCAGCCATCGGCGTCCGGGCACTGCCATGGCCCGGCACTGGTGGCGATCTCTACAGCTCTATGCACCTCCTCTGGGAGTGTATACAGCTGACGATACTATTGCGGAACAGAGAGCGAGTGCTCCCTGCTCTAAAGAGGAATCCAGAGGGCCGCAAGCAGACATGTGAGTGGTGTAAATTTACCAGTAGCTGCTGCATTTCCCACTCTAGACTCATACTCAAATCAATAAGTTTTCCCAGTTGAATTAGGTGCCTTGGCTTATATTCTCTATATTTACTATTTTGCCATAGGCAAACTTAAACTCTATCAGTTCTCTATCTGTTAAACACTAAAACGTAACTTTTATTATATCTAACTCTTAACCTCTATACACACTATTTAAAAACCTGATCTCTAACCTCATCATTTATCCCTTTTTGCTTCTGAAAGAGTGTATAACTCCCTTTCTATTATCATGTCTGGTGGTTCCCCAACTACTAACAGGAGAGCCTTATATCTATAGCAAAGTACTAGCTTCAGTAAGGGATCCTAAGCCAACTACTTGGGCAGTCGTCCCTAATCTCATAGATACAGAACAAATAAGGCCCTCTTGTGACACCGTCTGCAGCAGGTGAGGTCAGATATGACGTTTTAAATTGTGATCTCTCACCTCTGTCTACAAGTGTCACCTGCTGCAGACGGTGTCACAAGGGGGCCTTATTTGTTCTTATTTGTTAACAGATAGAGAACTGATAGAGTTTAAGTTTGCCTATGGCAAAATAGTAAATATAGTGATCAAAAGTCACTATTTGTTCTCTTGCGAGATTCCCAATTTTTTGGAGATTATGTGATTGGCTTATATTCGGGTCGGTTTATACTCAAGTATATATGATACCCCTTTAAGTATGGTTGGTCTTCAGAAGTTGCTGCTATATTAAGTGTGCACAGCTCCTAGTTTGCTTGGAGGAGCTTGTTCTCTAATGAAATGTTATTTAGGAAGTGCACATGTGTAACAAAGACATATTTCCTCATTTGATTACCCAATGTCCTAGACAATTTCTTAAACAACATGGAGCTAATGAAGTTATTAAATGTCTATGTTCCTTTAAATCAGAGAAATTAACAAAATGCATAATCAGCTTGGGAGGATAATTGAAAAACAAAGTAGGACCAGTAATATTAGTGGCAGGGTGAATTATTTTCTACGTTGTTCTTTTTACAATTCCCAGAGGGAATATATTTCAAGCTTTAAAAGTACTGCAGACTTATACAGCTTATTTATATGCTAATTATGCTGGCTGTTCCCTGCAGAGATAAAAAGAGGAATTCCCAAGACAGATGAATGTATGACAATAGAAAACAGTTATTTCACATTGGTAAAAGAAAGCATAAGGGTTGGACACTAAAATAACTTATAAAGAAATAAAGATTATTTAAGGAGAAAAGGCAAAACCAAAAATTCAATGACACTGATTTTTTTTCTTTTATGATTCTTGCTCATATAACATATTACATACGTATATGCAATGGTTAAGGGGTGTTCCAGGACTGATCAATGCTCATTTGTCTGAGTAAAAATAGAAGAGAAGACTCATACTTACCTTTCGGATGCTCCTGTTCACTCCTGGCTGGGGGTCCGTTCAGTAGGGGTGTAAAGAGTCAGATCTCTATCAATCTATTATTGAGGACTTGTACTATTGATAGGTCATCTGTTTTGTAAGGTTAAATAACATATTTTAAAGGGCATAATTGTTAGTGAAGGGACTTGCAAGAAATGTGGAGCCTTGACGGGGCTTGCAGGCTTGCATATAGTGGCCACTGTATTAACTAATACCTCATATTAAGATATTTTTCCAGTATGTGAATTATTTTGCCCAAAAGTACTGGGGAGCAGAGGATGTCTGTATTTTGTGTTGGACACCCAAAAAGTGCTGGGCAGCCCACCCAGTCGAATAGTAGTGGCGTAATAGTCTGTAAGTCAGCATGGTGCTCCACACGTATGTAATTAATGGCACCCTTTTGTATCGCCTTATGTATATGCAATTATAATACCAGGAACCACTCCCTCATATATTGAAGGTGTGTGAGTGGTTGTCTTATTGGTATTTTTGCATTTGTGCAATCTCCCCATGTACTATACTGTGGCTTTTCTGCATACTGTGTGAACAGGTATCAATTTAATGTGCAGTCTAATTGTTCCTGTAGTGGTGGGGTATGTGAGCTACTGCTCAGCAATCAACTGCACCTGTTTATCTTTCCCAAGTAGAATAGGGGCCAGTATTGCCTCTTTACTGGGTTCAGTTTTAAGTCCAGCCTTTGAGCTGTGAGTATGGCTTTGTTTCTGTGTTTTTTGAGGCATTATTCTTCACCAACCTGTTTTTATGGAGTATAGGATAAGCCCCAATTCCCAGCTCTGACTCTTAGGGCCACATGTTTGAAAACTGTCTGGGTCTAAACGTATGTTCACATGGCGTAATTGCCGTGCGTACAGTATGCGCTGCAATACACCGAGTGTTTGGGAGTTGCGCTGATCCCCAAAGCACGGTGATCAAAACAGTTTCCCCTCCCCTGTAATTATACTAATGTAATAACTTCTATTTCAAACTACCGGTTAGAGAGAGTGAATGCTGCTTAGGTCACGACCACTACAGGAAGGAGGTGAGGGGGTTCTGAGCTCAGCCTGGCTGCAAAGCACACCCACTGAGTGAGGACAAAATATTCACTGAGGCCATGTGATCAATGTACATCACATGGTTTGCAGGGGAAAGGGGAGAGAGAGGGAGGACAGGGCTCTTTGCTTATTTTTGCACAGGAGGACAGGTAAATAATTTTTAATTAGTATGAATTACTAAGTTTAATATAATACAGTTGTGAGCCCTACAACAAATAAAAAGATATTCCAATAGAACCCCTTTAAGGAAGTTTGTTAACTCTCTAGGTGTTTCTCAGGAATTAAAGCAAGGTGGGTGAATTTGAAGATTTTCAATTTTTATTCATTATTCACTGGAACACAGTAGATGATACCAAGAAAATGCAACTCATTGTTGATTCCTCTGATTCTTCTGCTTTTAGAAATATCCGATATGTTGCCCTAGTGTGCTATTTGACTCCACAACCCTCAAAATAGGAGCTGCAACTATTGGATTTTAGGGTCTCAATTTTTAGGATAGTTTTTAAGTGCCATTACAGGCTTGTGGACAGCTTAAAAGACCTAATTTTGAAAACTACACCCCTTAAGGAATATATCCAGGGATGTAGAGTTTATATTGGTCGCACAAGTGTTTCACACATTTTTTACCATTAGGCTGTGAACATAAAACATTTAGGGCGACATGTATGAAAGGGTTTTTCAACCTTTTTCTGGCGTTCAATGCACCTAACTGAGCAGGCTACGAAGTCTAATGCACCTAACGCATTGTTCGTAAGACTCAACACATTCGAATGCACCTAACATGAGGGGGCATTATGGGGCCATTATGGAGGCGTTATGGAGGTGTGTCGAACCACATTCGTAATATTAGACACACCTTTGAATGTGGTTCGGCAAAACTAGACGCATTACTGCTCCGACAGGCAGACCTATTACAATGTGGTCTGCCTGAGCTTGAGGAGTCAAAGTGGAGCTACATTTGTGTAAGGGGCAAAAATGTCCAATATTTCTCAACTTACACTAGTACATTAATAAAAAGTCATTTATTATAATTATCAAACTGTATCAAATTTAATCATTTAAATTTAATGAAAAATATGATCATTTAAATTAATATAAAATTATATAATATCCCCAAAATATAAAAACATATCCTATAAAAGTTTTTAAAATTAATAGAATCTAAAACTAATTTTACAATAAAAAAAACCATTGATTATGTTGTTCAGGTTTTTATATTTTAAATTTTTGCTACATTAAATTTGAAATGTATTTTTGCCGCTCTCACCCTTAATCTGCATACAGCAAGAGCCAGCACAGCACAGGTATTGGGGCCTGTGGTCCTCCAAGCAGGATCACTCACATAGTTTCTCTTCAGTTCCATAATGTGCCTAGCAACATAGATGAGGCGCGTCGAACTTTACGCACCATTTATGAACACACAAAAACCACTTTCATACATCAGGCTTATTATACACTGAAAATGAGACTCGACAATTCACTTCAACGTGCTTGCGTTCATACATGTTGCCCTTAATTTTTTCCAATAGAATGCATTTTTAGCTGAAAATTTTTAATTTTCACAGCATTTGCCATGGGGTATAAATTACATGATAACTTTACTATGCAAGTCAGTACAATTACAACAACATCAAATTTACAAAGTTTTACATAGATTTTTATGTTTTACTACTTTTGCACAACATAAATATGTTTTTATGTCATCATAGTCTGACAGCTATAATTTTTTTATTTTTTTGCGTATGGAGCTCATAAAGGACTTACTTTTTGTGAGATGAGTTTTCATCGATACTATTTTTGGGGACATGACTTTTTGATCGCTTTTAAATCCATTTTTTGGGAAGCAGGAAGAAAATACAGTAACCCTGGTAGTTTTTTATTTTTACTTTTTTACAGCCATGCAATGCAAATTACATGTTAGTTTTACTCCGTGGGTCGATATGATTAAAGGGGTTTTGCCACAATGTAATGTTGACGTGGGATCCTCCAAAATGGGTATTTAATCACTTTTCTAAATATATGTGATTACAAAAAGTGAAGAATCTGAGAGCTACATCATTTCACAATCCCAAATAGTTACATGAAAGCTTGCATTAGACACAACCAGAGGAGCTGACAGGCCGTGCTTGCGTGAAACACTTCTTATCTGATGACACGGAAAATGAATGAGCTTCAAGGGGCTGAGGAGAAAGTGCAGTGTATGAGCCTGTGTCTTGCTGTATAGATTATCCACTGTTGTAAAGTTATTATTTGAGTTAAGTTTTGAGATGCTCTCTTATTCCTCACTCTCTGCTCACCTCCTCACTCCTGCAGCCTTCAAGACTCAGCATGATTTGTTTATATTCCACTCCTGTCTATAAGGAGTAAGAACTCACTCCTGCAATACCCCTTTAGGTAAACCAAATTTTCTATACTGAAGTTTTTTTATGTTGCAGCACTTGAAAAAAAGTGTTTTTATTGTGTAAAACAATATTTCTGCATCTTCTAATAGCCATAACTTTTTTTTTGTATACAGAGCTGTGTAAGGGTTTTTTTTTTTTTTGGTGAATGAACAGTTGTTTTTATTAGTAGCACTGAGGGGTTTGACTTTTTGATCGCTTTTTACTAAATTTTATGTGCTGCGGCATATACAAAAATTGCAATTCTGTAATTTTCTTTTTCGTTTTTATTACACCATTCATCATTCAGGTTAAATAACATTACAGATTTATAGGCTAGGTTATTATGCATGCGGTGATAACAAATATTTTTACTTTTTATATTTTTTATTTTGGGGGCGATTGGAGTTTTTTAAATGAGAAAGGGCAGTGCGTGTTTTTGCTTTTTTGTGTTTGTGTTTTACTTAGAGGACTTGCCTCAGTGATCTGTAGATCACTGTTACAATACATAGCAGTACATGCTTGTACTGCTATGTATTGTAACTGTCAGTCACCAGTGTGGTGACATCACTGATAGCCTGGAAGTCTTTTTAGGCTTCTGGGTTGTCATAAAAGCCTTTGGCAGTCCACAATTAGGCTGTGGGGAGCCAGTGGAGACTAAGCTCCCTCACTCCCACTTTCTTTTCTTTAGCTGTCACGATCATGATTGACTGTGGCATCTAAGGGGGTCCCAGGTGAAGCGCGCAGAGACAGCTGTATTATATACAATAGCTGAATTCATGTGCTGATTGTGCACGCTATACTTGTGAGCCCACACAATCTCCTGGATGGTCAGAAACGTCCAATTGACCTAGATGACATGCAATCAAGACGTTCCTGAAACTCCGAATGCACAAAGGGGTTAAATCATATTAAGAATTTTTATTTGTATAGAAAAATGTACATGCACAAAAATAAATGTTCATCTTGATGTCTATAGACAATACATTAGCTAACAGGAACTACAGGACTTGTACTAAGATTTTAAATACATTTATAGATCCCTTAAAAACAAAAGAAATAAATGTTTAAAGAAAATCCCACACAAAGAACTCGCTCATCCATTGCAAATCAGAAATAAGTACTGTTTACAAGAAAAGTAGCAATTTCTTCCAAGAGTCAAATAACCAATCTCAATTGGTTTGGCATTTTAAAATCCCTTTCGTGTTCCCATTTAGTATTAAGATACAGCAACCCACCCACTCATGTTGATTTTTAATACATTTCAAGCCAGTTCTGTTGAATTCTCTATTTTACGAGAAAAAAAACATTGTTCAGCAGTATTAGAATCACAAACCAAATGTGAATATCATATTTAGTTTATTGAACTGGTCAAATTTCAAACATTTGTTTTTTAAACAATAAAAATTTAAAAGGAAAATTATTTATGAATACAAAAAGGCCTTGATACTGGAAGATGTGATTTTACTTTAAAAGTCTCAAAATGAAATTAATCCCAAAAAAAACAAAAAAAAAGGGGGTGATTGGGGTTAAAATTTTTACTCTGTTTTTATTTTGGGTTTTACAGTTTTTTTTGATTTGCAATTTTTTAAAAAATTTTTCGTTTTTTTTTTTGACCCTGTTTTAAAAAATTAGGGGTAGATGTTTTTTAAAGGGAATGTGTCTCAAAAAAAATGACTATTTTTTTAAAATTGGGGGTTTTTGTGGCCCAAAATTTTTTTAAGAATTTTTGTCAGTTTTGTTTATCATTTTCAATATTTCCATATTTTTTTTTTAAAATTTGAGATCCTGTAGTTTTCACTCTGACCACTAAGCCTAAAAATAGTCTAACACTTCTTGATCTGTAGAGATCACTTTTCTGCAGTGTTCTCCTTATAATCACAGGCATGGTGATACCACTGTATACAAAAAAATAGCTTTTTCCCCAAAAAAAATAATTTTAAAATGGTTTATAGCCTTCCTTTTTGTATCTTCTGCACAAAGGGTTTGTTTAAAGGGTTTAAAGGGGGCATGCCCACAAAACACTCCCAATTTAATAGCGCAAAGGGGTCATCTGTGTTCACATTAACCCATGGGAAAAACTACCGGTTTTGTGCCCGAAAAGAAAGAAACGCGTTACGTTCTTTTTTTTTTTTCAAATAAAATGCCCTGTACTTTGAGGAGGGTCGCACTATTTGTCCCCATACACTTTCACGTGTTTTTTAGCCAAAAAACGGGTGCTGCTTGCTACTAAACAGCAGCAGTTTTTTTTCTTTTCATTGCTGTGTTTGGGCCCTGATTTAAACTTTGAGGGATTGGGCCCTGGGCCGCTGAAACCCCCGGGAATTTATATTTGAAAAACGCTTTACAAGGCAGTTGTGCCATCTGTTTGCAACGAAGCAAGGTGGGGTTTAGAAACTTTGACTTCCCTTTGTTGTGACTGCCCAAATTTAAAACACTAGGAAGCCCCCCTCTGTTTTCTTCTTTTTTTTTTTATTACGAATTTTAAAAGGGAGTTTGATTGGTTGTCATGGGCAACAAAAAAATGTCTTTTGCCAGGGCCCAAATTTTTATACATTTTGGCCAAAGGAGTCTGGGGGTGGGAAGAAATTTGGGGGTTTGGTTTTTTTTTTCCAGTAAAAATTTCCCTTTGGGAAAATTTATTATTATTATTATTATTTTTTATTTTTTAAAAAGACCCTTTTTTCCCTGTGTTTTTTGTTTGTATTTCCTCTATCTAAAACATTCTGGAAACTGTGTTTGAATGAAGGCTCTGTAGATGTAGTGTTGTTGTCTTGCTTTGCTCCACTCCATACTACCTAGTCTGGATGTAGTGCTGATCTGTCTGAGCTCATCCTGCACCTGGTTGTATGTTTACATCCTCACTCTAACACATGCTGGGAACTATGTTCTTATGAGTATGTTCAGTATAAGTAAATAGTTATTGAGGGAATTCCAGCATCTTTAAAAATAAATGTTTATTCAGAAAAAATTAATTAAAAAATTTCCCTAAGAAGGGACATGGAAAAATAGAGCAAAAGGGGTGACGCATTTCAAAGGGGAAAAGCACCCTTTTTAATTAAAGGGTTTTCCCAATTTTGAAAGCATCTTTTACCAGGGTGAAAATGAAAGCTTTTTCTTTCTTTACATTTTATTATATTTTGTTGGGGAAAAAACCTTGCGTGCAAGGGAAAAATGATCTTCCCGGGGGATTCTTCCTTTTCCCCTTTTTGAAAAGTATTTAAAAAAGCGAAGAATTTTCCCCCCAGGAGTAGAGAAATCCCCCTTTTCCGGGGGGAAAAAGTTTCAGATTCCTTTCAAAATTTTCAAAGGGGTTTTAAACCCAAAAGTTGAAAATTTCCAGGCTATCATGGGTTCTTGGGAGTTTAAACTTCAACATCCCTGGATTAGGGGACAGAGAATCCCTTTGGAAAGCAGGGAGAAAATTAATACAGCAGGCCCAATGTTTGGGGATTACCCACATTTGGGTCTTTAGAGATTGATCGTAAGATCCCCAAAAATGAAAAATTTTAAAACCCCCCCACTAAGACCTATTCCTCAGTGGCAAGAGAAGACAACTTGGCCTTGAAGTTCCCCGTATGAGAAGTTTTTTAGCCCCGTGGTTTTAAAACTGTGAGGTTTTTATGGGCTTTTCAATATAGGGAGGATATTAAAGGGGAAAAACATTGAAGGGGAAATTTGCCCATCCAATTTCTGTTTGACAATTCCCCTTTCGTTGCCCGCCCCTTTTACTTTTAAAAAGTTGGAATGCCTAATAGGTAACCTGTCAGACAAGAAGGAAAAATTGTTGCTCCCGGGTAGGCAGACGATTTATTTAAATTTCATAACAGGCGCATTTGAAGCTTTATCCAAAAAAAAAAAAAAAAATTGCCTGGAAAAATGTTATAGGAAAGAAAGGGGGACAGAGGATTTGTTTTTGTCCCTAAACTCTCCCGATATTGGAGGATGATTGTTTGTTTATGATTACAGATTTTAGGTTCTCAACACCTCATTTGTTTACTAAAGTTGTATTGCTGTATCCAATTGAGAACCGAGCATTTATACTGTCCCTATTGGATGTTGGCTTCTGTGTTTAGCGATTTTATCGACAAAGTTTAAATCGGCAAGTTTTTTGGTGCGAATTTTTAGTATGCGAAATTTAGGTTAAAATCTGTGCATCATTATTAAAATCGCGCCCTTTTCGGGGCTTCCTGTCATTTTTTGGCGGCCCGAAAACAGGTTTCAGAAAAGAGCAGGGTTTAGATGTGTGTGGGCGTTGACTGGGGTGTGTATGGTTGCCGATTGGCTGGAAAAATACATTGACCTGTTTTAAAAGAAAAAACGTTCCCGTTGCCTCGTGTTTCAGCGTTCCAAAAAGCAGAAGGGGGGTTTGGGTTGCTTGTTTTTCCCAAAAAGGCTCGGAAAAATTTTTCTAAATTTTTTCACAGAGAAACCTCTACTTTTAGTGTGATCCCCTTCCAAATTTTTTAGTTAGAGATGGAAGAAAAATGTTAAGTCAAGGAGGAGAGCGGGGGGGGGGGGGGGGGGGGGGGGGAACCCCAGCAAGCTCTATAAAGAAAACTGGAAAAAAAGTTCACCAAAATTAGTGTTTGAATTGGGCCCGCAATAGCTTTTTATTAAAGTTTTTATTGAAATATTTCCGGGATATTGGAGCCCGAAAATTAAATTAGGTAAAACATTTTTTCTAGTAACTGGGAGGTCTCTTTTCTAGGTGCAAAAAATCCCCTTTTTTTTAAACAGTATACATTTCAGATAGGGTTCATTTTAAAAATTTTTCCCCTTCCACCTTTGGTTTATATATAAACCCTTTCCTTTAAAAATTTTTAAAACCAAGGGGAATTTTATAAATAACCAGGTGAATTGAAAAAGGGGCCAAAAAAATCTTGGGATTTTTAGAATACATTAAAGAAACGGGGTTTTTTTTTGGGGTTTGGGCATTTTCAGCTTTGTTCATTGAGGCAGTTGCATTAAAATTTAATCCAAACCCAATTTTTTTAGTCACCAAAGGTGAATTGAAAGGTGCCAAAAATACCCCTTTTATTTTTAAGAAATAACAGATTTCGTGTTTTTTGTTTTTGGGGCTTAAACCCCATTTGTTAAATTTAGGCAGCTTGCACTTAAATCTGAATTCACAATTTTTAGTCCCCAAGGTTGGGAAAAAAAAAGGGGGCCCAAAAAAACCTTGTATTATACGAATTCATAAAAAAGTACGTGTTTTTTGGGACTTTTGCCCCCAGATTTGTTGATAGACACCTTTTCCCTTAATTTGAATCGCAATTTTATAGTCCCAAAGGTGAATTGAAAAGGTGCCAAAAATATTTTTGTTTTATGAATTAAAAAAGGTTTCGTGTTTTTTTTACTTTTGGGCACTCAGCTTTGTTTTATTAGGCAGGTTTCACCCTTTAAAATTTTAAACAAACAAATTTTTTAGTCCAAGGTGAAATTTAAAAGGGGCAAAAATTTTTTGTATTATACGGGAAAACATAACAGTTTGTGTTTATTGACTTTGGCGCACTAAGTTTGTTCATTGAGGCGGGTTGCATTAAATTTTTTAAAACCCGCCAATTTTTTAGACACCCCAGGTGAATTGAAAGGTTTCCAAAAAAAATTTTTTATTATAGAAAAACATAAAAAGATTTCGTGTTTTTTCCAAAAATTTGGGGCATACGCTTTGTTCCCTTTATGAGCTTGATTTTAAAAATTTAATCCCGCAATTTTATAGTCACCCCAGGTGAATTGAAGGGGCCAAAAAAAATCTTGTATTAACGAATACATAAAAGATACGTTTTTTTTTCCCCTTTGGGCATAAGCTTTGTTCATTGAGGAAAAATTTCGGTTAAAACGGGAAACCCGCAATTTTTAGTCACCCACAGGTGAATTGAAAGGTGCCTAAAAATATTTGTATTTTACGGGAAAACATAAAAGGGTACGTGTTTTTTTTACTTTGGCGCATAAAACTTTTGTTCATTGAGGGCCCTTTTCACTTAAAAATTTTAAAAATAGCATCTTATAGTCACCAAGTGAATTTGGGAAAGGGTGCCAAAAATTTTCTTGGGATTATACGAATTTCATAAACAGATAGTGTTTTTTGCCCTTTTGGGTTTTCCCCCCTTTGTTCATTGAGGCAGCTTTGCACTTAAAATTTTAAACCCGCAATTTTTTAGTACCCCGGTTTAAATAATTTTGGTGCCAAAAATACTTGTATTTCCCGAAAAAATTTCAGATACGTGTTTTTTCACTTTTTTCGAGGCCCCGCTTTTTGATAGATTCTTTGCAGTTAAATTTGAATACAGAAATTTTGTAGGGCACCCAAAAGGTTTAATTGATAGTGCCAAAAAAAAAAAATTTTTTTATCCGAAAAGCATTTCAAAAAATGTGTTTTTTCACTTTGGGAGGCGCTTTTTTTGATAGATTACTTTGAGTTATTTTGAAAACCCGCAATTTTTTTTTTGATTTGAGGGGTTTGAGATTAGCTTTGATTTTCCCCTTTTTTTAATAAGAGACTTTCCAAAAAATTTCCCTGCCTTTTCAATTTTTATATTTCTGAAATGGAGCGGGAAAATTTAGGGGGTAAGCGAGCAAAGACGGGTGGGAGGGACATGGAGGGAGAAGGTACAGAGAAGGTGCTCCTTTCCCGTTTCTGGCGACAACAAAGTTTTCCAGGGTCGTCGTTGCAGGGCCCCTCAGGCCCGTCATCGTGGGTAAGGCCCCGTGAATTCAGTAACGAACAGGCCGTCGAATCCCGTCCTTAGTGGTTAATTTCCCCAAACCCGATCAGCGTTTTTAACCCCCTTCCCTCCTCCCCGGGACGGCACCAAAAGTCGTCTTTTGCAAACCCAGCATTTCCCTCCAACATTTTAAAACCCCGCCCAAAAAGTCAACTCCCTTTACCCGCAATGTGGATAATCCATTTTCTGAAGCCCCTTTGATGAAAAAATGTGGTTGGGGTCAGAAGGGATGTTAAAAAATCAAAAGGCCAAAAGGAGAATTTTTTTTTGCTCTGCCCAAATTAAATGATGCCCTCAGAGGGAGGAGGAAAAGGGGAAACCGGGTCAATCGGAAAAACCCCGGGGGTCGGGAAAGCCTTGCCGTCCCCCTTTCTTGTAGCCCGCAGCTCCCGGATTGGGGAATGTAAAGGGGACGAAGGGCACCCGTGTTGATGATGATGATGACAACATTGCGGATTTCCAAAAGTGGGCTTTTCAGCAGAATTTGCTTTTCGGGTTTATCATGGACGAGGAGGGAAGGGGCGATGGGGTAGTGTTTAGTATAGGTTCCCCCTCAAAAAAAGGG
>JAODAL010069686.1:0-16240 GCA_025379985.1 Phyllomedusa bahiana
AAAACCCCCATTAAAAAGCAGGGGAAAAGTTTTGACCAATCAATGCAAAGGGGGAAAATTCAATACAGTAAAAAAGGCAAAAAGACTGGTTGGTTGAGAGGCAGCAAAAAGAACCCACCAAATATGTAGTCGTCTTTTTTGAGTAGGAAAAAGGGGCGCGATAAAAAGGGGCCCTAAAATTATTAGTCATGGGAAATTTTCTAGGACGTGATGGGTTGGGGGGAAGGGGTCGCCCCTGTTTACCAATCAGCGGGGTGAGCACTTTTTCCAAAGAGTTTAGGGGGAAAAGAAATCCCGAGCAGCTTTTTGTGATTGGCCCCATTTAAAAAGGGTGGTTTTTTGGGGAAGGGGAGAGCGAGCGACGCTCTTAGGGGTTTTTAATGCAATTAAGTAAAGCTGTACACCCCTGAAATAAATTTAAAACCCCAAAAGTTGTACCGATTTATAAAAAATGTACAATAATAGGGGGGAAACAAAAATAAAGAATGAAAATGAATTCAAATGAATTTTAAGATCCAAATTTCCCCTGAGTGCGCCTTTCTTTTTTTTTTGTTAGTGATTTTTTTTATGTATTTTTTTTAGAAGGGTTTAGTTTTTTTTCAATAATTTTTCCCCCTAAAAAAAACAATATTTTTGAATCAACTCCTCCGCTCGGGCGAGAGCTAGTTTTATTCTTGAGCAATCTTAAAATTTTTTTCCCTTTAATTTTAAATATCACTTTTTCACTACATTAATCTTTTTTAGACAGCTTGATTTTTCATTCTTTAATCATTTGAAAGACAACTTTTTTGCTTTCCTAACATTTTAAATAAATTTCTCGCTTTTTTCCCAGTTTTGTCTCAACCCAAAACATTTGGGGCCGCGTCCCTTCTGCGCCAAGTTTCCGCCTGCGTCCACACTGGGAGAGGGGTGGGCTTTACCCACATGTATGAGCCCCCTCGGCACCGACAACATGGGCGAGCTTTCATTCAAGCCTCAAAAACGTGCCTTCCCATGCCCTTCATAAGTCCCCTCAGTTTTTTTTTCCCGTTGCTTCCCAAATTTATGAACATTTCCATAAATTTCCTACCCTAATGCTTGGTGTCATCTGAAAAAGAAAACAATGCTGTTTTATTTCCCCCCCCCCTATTACCGCCGCGCGTCTTCCTGTCTTACAATGCAAAAGATGTTACTAAAATAGAGGGGGGTTTTTCGGCTCTCAGCAAAGCAACTTTGCAGAACGGGGTATTATTTAAAGCTCGTTCCCAGAAGTCTCTGTGATTGGCAGGAACAGGAGGAAGCTTCCAATTCCCGCTGTTTAACACTTTGATTTCCACGGTTCGCTGAATGTATGTAGTGTTAGGGAAACATTCAGTTTTTATCCTCCCTCTTGTATCTGCCTTTCCCTTTTGTTATTATTTATAAAGGCATATTTGCCTACAATATTTTGAAAGGGTAAAATGAGAGATTCTCCTATTAAAATTTGGGAAAGTGCAGACATTTCGAAATTTTCCTTTTTTAAAGGGGCCCCCCAAAAACAAAAAAGACTGTTCCAGTGTTTATTTCATGTAAAACCCTTAAGAAAGACAAAATGCAAAAATACTCACTGTGGGCGCCTTTAAAACAATGTCTCGGGTTTTTGAAAAAGAAGTTTTTTTTGTTATCTAGTCTACTAGAAATTAAGAAAAACAAATTTTGGTGACTTCAAAAAATTTAAAGTTCTTCTAAACATTTTATGACACAAATTTTGGAAAACTACTAATTTATGATTTTTTGGCAATAGCCAAAAAAAGGGTTTTTTAAAAACCAAAATTGCTTTGGAAAAAAACTGGCAGAACTCATTCGGGACATACAACGTGGGAAAAAGGGGGTTTTGTTTTGTTCCATTCAGGCCTGAATATACCCCCAATTTGGGCTCAAAACAACATACAAAAAGGGAAAAACCATAGAATTTCCCTATCAAACCTGGCGCTCTAAAACGTGAGGCTCAAAGGAAAGGAAGATAAACCGGCCTGACCCCCCCGGGCCCCCAGGGGCCTGGACAAAGGGAGCCGGGGAACCACAGTCTCCCCAACAAGTCATCGCCTGACAGGGAGACCCCTTTATCTTCCCAAACCGATCTGTGTTCTAAGTGCTTTTTTTTTCCGCCCCGATTTAAAGAAAAGCTTTGTCTCCTTTATTAAAACCCCCTAAAACTTTTTGCAAAACCTATAAGAATGATATTTGTATGAGGGGTGCTGTTTGCTCGTTTCTAAATGGATTTTTATGGGCTGTAATTATTTTTTAATTTTTGGGTGTTTCCCCTTTTAAAAATTTTGGGTTTTTCCCTCTTTTGGTTTTTGGGGGAAAATTTGGACTAGTCATAAAAACCGGGGGAAGAAGGGAACCCTGGAACCCCCTAACTGACCCTTTAAAAAGTTTCTTTTCTTGAAAAAACCACAGTTTTTTTAAAGCATTGAGAAGTTTTTAAAGGGAATAAGAGAAAAAATTATAAACAGAAGGAAGGGGGGGGGGGGGGGTTTTAAGCATACGGTTTGTTTAACGCTAAACGGGCAGGAATTCTGAATATGGGAAACACAAAAAGGAAAAAACGGGCCCTTTTTGGGTTTACAGCCCAGAAAATAGAAAAAAAGATGGGGCAGGACGAGTCTGTTGCAACGGGGTTTTGTATTTAAACTGTTACAAAAAGCAAGATTTGGTAATACTGGTTTTGCGGGTAGTAAAAATTGGGAAAATTTTGGGCCTCCCAATTTTGGGGACGGGTTTAAAATCACAAGCTTGGGGGGGGGGGGGGGGGGGGGGGGGGTTTGACATGTTGGATTTTGGGGTTTGGGGGAAAGGGAAAGAGATTGAAAAGGGGGGTTTAAACAAAAAACTAAAGAAAAAAAGGGTTAGGGTTTTAAATGCCCCCCTGAAAAAAACCCCATCCCCCAAACAGGGAATAGTTTCCCCGCCCCGCTCCAAGTAACCCTGGAGTCGGACTTGTACAAGAGTGGCCAGAAAAAACCTGTTTGGCGAAAAAATTTGGGTTTTAAAATTTTTTGGAGTTTCCCCCGCCCCAGATCACAACCAGGGATTTTTTCCCTGAAATTACCAAAACTGGTTTTTTCCGGGGGTAGCTGCTCCACAGCCCACACGTGAGGGGGGACAAGTAAAAGTGCTGCAAAAGCAGAAATATTAAAAAAACCCCCCTATCGCCTGTACTAGAACAGGCTGGTGTCAAACCAAACTTACGCAGATTATAACCCCTGGCCCCCTCTGAGAAAAAACAAGTCTTACCCTCAAAAATTCCCCAAAACCCTGTCACCAGCCCCAAGGGCTTTTTAACCCCCCAAAAAGGGTTTCAGATTCCAATCCTTATAATGCACCTGGTTGATCGGGCCCCCCCTTTATAGACAAAAAGCGGGGGAACAAATGGGAAAGTATAATGGATGCAGTTAAGAAAATTAAAAAAGAACCTGAAAACTGCAGCAGAGCAAAAACTGCCCAGAGGGGTAAAAATTTTTGCACAGGGCTCAGAGTTTTTGGGCTGGGGAGAAACGGGAAAGGAGACATCCATAGCCCTCTCTGATCTACCCAGGAAAATTTTTAGCCCGGGTTGAATTTTTTTTATGCGGGCTGCAGCAAAGGGACTGATTTTGGGGAATAAAATGACATGGGGAATGAAAAAAAGGCTGAACTCTTATGGTTACAGTTTTTTTGGGGAAAGGGGACTTAAAAAAACCCCTGCAGTCTAGACTGAAAGCCTGCAAGCCAGATTTGGCGGCATATTGATTCCCCCCTGCAACTTTTACAACTCCCAAAAGGGCCCTTGTTTTTAAAAAAATTCTCAGGCCCTGAAAAGGAAAATAAAGTGTTGTTTGGGCCCCCCTTAGCAAAGACTCTGTGAGGGAAATTATAACAGGGGAGGGGGAAAAACCAAAAACCCACAATTTAAAAATGCCCTTTTTGAAAAAAACCCCGGGGCATTTTAAAAAAATTTCCCAGTCTTTTTTTTGGTTTGAAAACCCCCCTGCTCAGAACACGATAAAGGGTCCCCCGACGCCCCTCAATGGGGAAAAGGGCCCTGGCAACCCTGAAACCAGTCCTCCCTGTAAAACCCTTCAGAAGAAGGTGGGGGGCAATAACATTAATGGGAGGTGAGGGGAAAAAAAATTCCTTTCCTAGTGGTTTTACGGGGGAAGCCAAAATCGGGTCTTTCAGGTTCCAAACATCCCCCGTCGGGTTTTGGAAAACTGAAAAATCACAAATTCCTGTGTAGGACTGGGGGAAAAAAAGAATAACTTTAAAAGAAACAGCACCGTTTAAATTTTTGGAAGTTAAAAGGACAAAATGTTTTCACAAAATTTTGCTTGTCAGTGATAAATAAACCCAAATTTTTCCTCTTTTTGGGTACTGAGGGTTTTAAACAAATCCCTTGGGTCCCAGTTTTAAAATTTGAACCTAGGGTTTGGAAAAGGGTTCAAACATAAAGCAATTTCCCACTGAAAAATTTTTGCATGCGGCTCCCTTTGTTGTTTTAAAACCACTTTCTTTTTTTTGGGGTTTAAAAACAGAGGGGAATCCATCCCCCTTTTCCCCATTTACCTGAAAAGTTGGGGGCCGGGGTCAAAAACAGATATTGGTAGCTGCAAGTAGTCCCCAAATTTGGAAACTTTTAAAACCGGGTTGTACTCCCCTAGGATCAGAAAAATACCTCTAAAGTATTCCACAAGGGGAAAGCTTTTGGTCAGAAAATTGGGGAGTTATTGAAACTAAAAAGCCAAAAAGGGAAACCAACACCCCAGCTAAACCCCAAATTGTTTCCAACAAGAAAGAAAAACCAAAAAGGCCCCCCTGAAAACCTATCTTTTGGTTTAAAGATTTAAGGGAAATCAAAAAGGGTCACTGAAATTGGACACCCCCCTAGTCGCCCAATCCAAACACTTTTTTTGGAAACAGGGCCCCCTACAGCTACCTATTTTAGTTTTAAATTTTTTTGGGAAAAATTTCCTATTTCAGTTTTTCCAAATTGCACCCTGATCCCAAATATTTGTTTGAAACCCACATTCAAAAATAGGAAATTTTAAAATGGCCCGTTTTGCCACAAGGGGCGCAAAACTCCCCTATAAAGTAAAACACAAGCTTTGCATTCAGCCCCCTGCAATCAGGGGAAATAAACCCAACTGGGTCATACTTCTGCAGTATGTCGAGTTTTAATTGCTATTTTTAAATCCCTTTCCCCAAAACTGCCAAACAGCTACAATCCCCCTGCTTACATTTCTAGGGGAATTTCCCTGCAAGGCCCTCCTGAAAAATTTGGGGAAATTTTTTGCAAAAAAAAGGTTGTGTTTTTTTTTGGGCCCCGTCTGTCACAAGGTGAAAAACCAATTTTAAATGAGGAAAGGAAAACTGCTATAAAATTTTTTGCCTTTTTCCAAACACACTACAAAAATTAGAATTTTCCTTGGCCATCCCCTTACTGTGGGCCCTTGGGCTTATTTCTGCCCCTTTTTAAGGGAACCCCTTGTATCCCCTTTTCTACTGTTCCTTTTTCTCTTTCCCCACGGGGCTATTGAAAAACTTCCACCTTTGAAGTTTGCCATCCTCTCCTCTCCACCCCTTTGGGAACCCCAAAACCAATTCTTTGCCCTTTTCTCTCTTCTGAAACTGGGTTTTTGGGGTAAAGAAAAACAGGTGTTCTCACACAAAAAAAACGGGGAAAGGCCCCAGCCCTTTTGGGGGATACTACTCCTTTACCTGGAAAACTGAACCCAGGGAGGTGCCCCCTAAATTGCCCAGGGCCTTTAGCGGGAAAGGGGGCAGGCCCCTTGTAGAAAAATCCTCAAAAAACACCTTGAATATCCCTTCCCTTGCCCCTCACACCCTGACTTTCAAGGCATACTGCCCACAGGAAAAAGCCAAAACACCTCCCCCTTTTCCAGACAATTAAAAATGCAATGTCCCTTTTAAAAGGGCCACCAAACTCAAAAATTCCAAAGGTGCACTACATTAAATTTCCCCACAACTCTACTGCCAAAAAAATAAAATGGTTTTAAAAAGGGGAGGGGGGAAGAAAGTTTTTTTGTAAAATCCTTAAGTAAAAACAAAATTTTGCATGATCCCCACACAGGGAACCCATAAATTGTAAATTTTCTAATGCAACAAGAAACAGTGGGTTTAAAATTTTTGAAAAAACCCCTTTTGGCAAAATCCTAAATTTTGATTATTTGTAAGGGCCCCCAATTTTGAAAGGGAGATATGGAGGGTTTCCATACTGGATTTTTCTTTTGGTCACACAAATAAACACAATTTTGGGCCGAAGACTTCCCCAAACCCTCATGTTTTCCCTGCGCAAGAGGCGGAGTTTCCGACCCACTCTCTGAAGCGTGAAAGGTGGCGAAGGGGAAGACTCTAAAATTTCACAGACTCTAGATACGCTTTGGGCCATCGCACACACAAAGGGCCCCCTTTTGGGAGAGCAAGAATTTCCTGACCTTTTCCCGGACAACCCATCAAGAAGGGTGCACCCAAAAAGGGAGTTTTAGGGACCTCTACTTTTAACCAAACGTGTGGCTATAATAAAATTTAAAGGGCCATACCAACACAAAAACCCCTCGAAACTAAAGGAAATCCCTTTTTCTGACAGTGGGGCAAAAAGAAAAGCCTCTGAAACCCGTGGAAGAAAAAAAGGGAAGAAAAACGTGAAACGGGCCCAAAATTTCTTGCAATAAAAGACCTGGAGGTGAGTGTTTTAAAGACTTTGTCTACACAGGCTACAGCAGAAGAAAAGAAGAAATGGACTAGATGGGGGCTAAAGAGAAAAAATGGCATAAAGGGGGGGAAATCTACCAGAACCCTTTTCCCCCCACAGCCCCCGTTTTCCCCATGTGGGGGGGAAGCGGTCCATTTAAAAAAACATCATCAAAAGGGGCCATGATTGCCACGTTTTTTAAACTTTTGGGAAAACTCCAATTCAGCCAAATGCTTCTGCGAACTCGGGAAAAAGGTTGAAAGATTTGTTTCAATGAACAAAAACCAGGGCAGCGTAAGAACACCCCCAAAAAAATAGCCCAAAGGGGCACTCTTTCCTTTTCACAATTTTAAAAAAATTATATTTCAACCTTCCTCCCGTGGGGAAGTAGAATATTTGTTTATGTGTTGATCTCCCTTTTTAGGATGGGCCGGGAAACTTTCCTGTAACGAAAAACCACTGCCCCAGGGAACAGCAAAAAACTTCTGATGAGGTTTTGGGGCAAAATATTTGGGGTACCGGAGGTTTAAAGAACCAAAAGAGGTACCCCCTTTCACAGGTAAGTTTTGCAACATATAATTTTCAGCTCTAGGGGTAACTTTGCGTACCCAACCCTTATCAAACCCCCGAGCCGTGGGAAAAAGAAGACTAAAAAGGGGAAAATTAAAAAATTTAAAAATTTAAAAAACCTTTTGGGGAACAGGGAAGCCCCGACAGAGTGTCTTCCCCTTTGCCTTGGGTTTTTGGAAAATTAAAGTGCCAAACAAAGGACAGGCTTTTCTCCCAATGAATACAAAATTTGGGAAATGTCCCCAGGGTTTGGGTTACACTTCCCCCAGCAGATCAAAATCCCCCATTGGGAAAATTTTACCCCTATGTGCGTCGCAAAATAAAAGGTTTAAAATGACAAAAATGATCAAGTGTATTTTTTCCCCTTTCCAGACCGAAACCCCAAAGGGAAAACACACTCTTGGGGGCCAGGAAAACTGGGTGGGGGATAAAGAGACATGAGGAAAAGCTTTGGGCCAAGGTTTGAAGGTCCCCCCCAATGGGGTTTTGGAAACCCCAAAAACACCTCGTAAACTTTAAGGAAGGCCCCAATTGGATCCATCTTCCCACGCCAAAAAAAGTGTCTACCCCAAAGATGACACTCTCCTGTATGCTGCTGCCCGCTGACCCCAAAAAGGGACTACAAAAAAACAAAACATTTAAAAAGAATGGGACAATAATTCATAAAACACCAATGAAATTTTAAATGAAGGACTAAACGAAAAAAATTGTTGGAAAAAAATTTCCACAGCCCCGTTTCATCCTCCTCCATGCCCTAATGGCTGTTCCATTGACTCAAAGAAAAGTTTGATGTATGTAGCCAAGAAGATACCATGTCATATTTTATGAAAAGACACACACTCTAAACAAGTTAACACAAGTGGTTTTCCCCTACCCAAAAAAAATTTTAGGTTTTGGGGGCCTTACCCTGGTGGTGGCCAATGTTACCCAACACAGAGGGGAAAACAAAAAGGCCTTCCCAAAAGGGGGTTTCTTGGGTTCCACGGACACTCAAAAAAAGTCTGCCCTTAGGGGAAGTTCCTAGTGAAGGAAACCAAATTAGTTTGGGGGGAAACTTCAAACAAGCTGGAAGCTCTTTTCCCAAAAAATGGAAACCTGCATTATTTTGAAAGGGTAATACACAATGCTTCTTGGGAAAGGGGCCCATTCCCTTTTCCCCGCAAAGGACGACTCAAGGGCTCAACTAGCTGGTAAAAGTAAATTTCCCAAAATTTTGATTTTCTGACACATCCCTACAAAACCTAATCTTTAATAAAATTTTGTACCCTATAGGAAAATTGGGAAACCCATGGGAGAAAAAAAATGGTGTTTATTTTCCAAGGTAAAACGATTATACACTAAACACATCAATTAACATGGGACATTCACACTTTTGGAAATACCACTAGTTGGGTTTTTTTTTTTTTGTGGTAACAAATTTCTTTATAAAAAGGAAACCTGTGGGAAGTAAAAGGTTCCTGTAATCAGCAAGCCCGACCCCAACCCCCAGTAATCGTGCAAATGGGTAAAATCCCTGTACACAGGAAAAACCCAAACCCTAAATTTAGTTAAACGAACACAGATAACAAACCCCCCCTAAAAAATGGGGAGGGCCCCATAGTAAGAATGGGTGTTTGGGGAAAAAAATAGCCAATTTTCAATCTTTATATGGGCCAAAGGTTTAAGCAGATATGGACCCAAAAAAGGGAGAAAACCACTGACTATCTAAGATTTAGATATATCAAAACTGGGAAATGGAAAAACAACCCCAAAAACATACAAGGCAATTTTTCAAAAAAACAAAAACAACATGCTATAGTTTTTTGATTTTCTTTCTTCCCTTTTTGGGGGAATGTGTTCCATTTTTGGGTGAATGTGTTGTCACTACTTACCCTGAATTTGGAACCCCCAAGTCCCCATGCAGATAGAACCCTGTAAAAGAATTCAGGGAGAAAAGGGAAAAAAAACATCAATGAACAAAGACACTTTGGGGGAGAAACACTTTTTCATTTTTTAAATCCATCAAACTTTTTTCAAGGGAAAAGGGGGGTTTTCTGATGGGGAAAAATTTCAACCTATATTTCAAGGTTTTTAAAATAAACTTATTCTTTTATTTTTTTTATTTAAACTAATACAATGTATTTTAAAGGGATGACAATCCCAAAATTGAAAGACCAGAAAAAAAAGGTAATTTAGATAAGGGTTTTAAATACAGGAAAACACAGCAGGGAATCTGGTGAAGGCTAGGCAATCCCGCAGTTGACATTAGGTCCCTGAATATACCTGAAAAGTTTTTGAGGTTCGAATTTAAAAACCCCCAAAAAGGGGGGAATTAAGGGAAACATCCCTTTTTCTATCCCCAACTTTTTTTCTGGGCCCTTTCCCTTTTGGGGAAATTTACTTATATAAAAAGGGTTTTTAGGGCCCACAAAAAATTTTAAGGTTTAAAGTGAGAGATAACTCCTATTATACTTTGGGAAAAGGGGGCAGACTTAACAATTCTCCTTTTCAAAAGGGGGCCCCCCGAGAAAAAAAGAAAGACATTCCAGGGTTTTTAAAACTCATTAAAACCCTTAAGAAAGACATAAAAATTTTAATAAATATCTCACGTGGGGGTTCCCTTAAGACAATTTCCGGTTTATGAAAAGAAGTAGTTTAAGGGTTTTTTATCAAATCTACAAGTATTAAGATAAGACTAAAATTGGTGTACTTTACAAATTTTTGTTCTTCTATACATTGTATGAAAACTAATTTAAAACACTAATTTAAGATCTTTTTTCAAATAGCCAAAAAAAAAATTTATAACTCAATGCATTGGGAAAAAAACTGGGAGAACTCATTCAGACATACCAAAATGTGGGGTAAAAAGTTTTTTTTGTTTCCCTTTTAGGCCTTTAATATACACCCCAATTTTGGGGGCTCAAAAAAAAAAAACATAAAAATAAGGAAAACCAATTTAAAATTTTCCCCCATCATATCAGCGCTCTGGACCCAAAATTGCCCCTTTGGGTATCTAAATAGGGCAAAGTTTCACACAAAGTTTTCTCCGGTGCGGGAGGGCCGGCAGCCCGCCGGCCCCATTGAACATTCATTAAATCCGGGCACATATTTGGGCCCCGAATAATTGACAAGTCACCCTTTTCTCCCCGGCGTACAATTTCGAACGTAAAATTTTACGGCAGGGGGAGGGGGCGTAACCAAAAGTTCTCTTGTGAAACTATGGAAATTTCCGTAATTTCGGCGCGCATCTCACCCCCTAAATTTTAAACGCAAATACGTGGCAAAATGCACGCCCAAACAAAAGAAAATACCCTAAGTCGCAGTCAGACACACTTTTTTTTGTTTTCTTGACAATGCCTATTTTCCCCAAATGACAAAGAAGGAAAAGTATTAAACATACAGAGGGTTTCTAATTTCATTACTAAGAGATAAAGAAGTTTAAAAATACTTGTCCCGGGAAAGGTATTTTTAAAAAAAGAAGTAAAAAAAAAAAAAAAGTGTGAAAAAAATAAAAAAAATAAAAATAAATTTTAAAAAAAAGGGAATTTTTGTTTATACAAAAAAAAATACACATTTAGGTTTTTTGGACACCCAAAAAAAACCCCGTTTTCAATTAGCCAAAAGGGGTTTTTTAGGTGAAATGTGGAAATTGGGATAAAAAAATTTTTTAAAAAAAACAATGCAGAAAAAAAACTTTTTTTTAAAAACAAAAAAAAAGCAAGAAAAAAACATAAATTTTTTTTGTAAAACCAAACCTACCCCCCAAAAAAACAACTTCCCCGCTAAAATAAGTCCTTATAAAAAACAACTCATTGAAAAATAAAAAAAATTATGACGTTGAAATGCAGGGGGGGCAAAAACGAAAAAAATTTTTGGGGGTCATTGGGCCTTTTCAGGGGTTTGGTTTCTTAAGGGGTTTGAGGGAAAACCTTTTTTTTTTCTTATTTTTTTTTTTCATAGCAAACAATTGAATATAATATTGTATAAAAGGCAATGAATAGAATCTGAACCAGTGATTGTTTTATTATTCTGGTCAGTAATTGTGTGCACTGATATCATGATGAACACTCAGTAAGAATCAATAAGGTGATATTACAGCCCACTCAGCAGCCCTGCTCAGTAATGATTTATTCCTCTGAGCTCCAAGGATGCTGATAAAAGTGTGGGAAAATACGTCTCCTAAAACAAGTTAAATACACGAAGCAGAGGAAAATATTGACAGTCCGATCATAGTTGTTGCATATAAATAGAAGAGCTGAAAGAGTTCCTGATGAAAACAATCTTTTTCCATTTCCACTTTAAAAAATGGTGTATGAATTTTTTTTTTAGCTGCTACATGATACCCATAAAATATCCTTTCCTTTATTGTTCTCAAGGGCATGCATGGAAATATGTATATGAGCTACTGTACATAGAATGGCTCTGTTACCATGTCACATATAAATTCATTTATTCATCCGTAAACAGTTAAATAACTACAGATGCATTATATCTTTTATATTAACCCCTCGCCGACATTTGCTATATATTTAGCAAGTGAGCCTGTACCATAAAGTGCAGACAATCATGCCCTCTAAGGAGAGTAAAAGTAAAAAAAAAAATAAGTTTAAAAAATATTAAAAGTCCTGAACACCTCATTTTGCCAATTTACTAATAAAAACTTTAAAATTAAAAAAATATATTTTTAAAAAAATATTAGTAAACATTATTGGTATTGTTGCATCTGTGAAGGTGCGATCTACTAAAATACAACCCTATCCTTTATTGCCATACAAAAAAAAAATTGCCTTGTAACCCAAAAAGATACCTGTAATGGTGGGCTTACCATAATGGCAGGCCGTACGTGTAGATACTCTGAACCACTGCAAGCGGGGGTATAAGCCATGCAAGGGAGCGGAGTCTAAGTAGGTCCCGTTATTCACAGCCCACAACACAAAGCTGGATGGGCTTGCTCCAGCGGGACACTACCCATGACGCAACCTGCTTGCGTGGTACACAATATCGTAAGGAAGGCTCGTAGTCGGGGACAGGCACGAAGGTCAGGACAGGCGGCAAAGGTTCATGGTCGAGAGATGGTAGCAGAAGGAACTACAATGAAGGAACAACACAGAAACTCTTTCTCAATAGGCACTACGGGCACTAAAGATCCGGAAAGGAGGAAGAGGCAGGTTATATCTGCTGGCACGCCGGCCAGCAGAGGCAGCACAGGGATCGAGGAGAGGTGAGTAGCTTGGGTCGGGCATAGAACTGTGGGAGTGTCCACGGCCCGACATGTGGGTTGCGGCTGTACCAATAAAAACTATACTCCAGCCTGCAATAAATGAGCCTTCACTTTTCTATAGATGGAAAAAAGTTATTAGTCCCAGAAAATGGCACTGCTGACAAATTTAAAAGAATAAGAAACTTTGTTTTAAGAGTAATAAAACATAATGAAAACGTTACAAAATTTGGTATCACCGGAATCATGCAAACCTCCAGAATATTGATAACGTGCTATTTATTTATACTGCACAGTGAACTCCATAAAACTAACCCCCTACAAAAATGGCACAATTACTTTTTTTCACGTTCTACCCCACAATGAATTTTTGTTTTGTTTTTCCCCAGTATTTTATATGGTACGGTCAATGGTGCCATTAAAAAGTACATCTGGTCCTGTAAAAATAAGCCTTCATATGTCTATGTAGATGGACAAATAAAAAAGTCATGGTTCTTGGATGGCTGGAAGGAAAAACAAACATAGACAAGTTGAATTTTGTAGGCTTCAGGACTGAAATCTTACCAATTTCTTGTTCTTGCATTCTGGAAACTGTCACTTGTATACCAGTGGACAAAAATCTAGTTTAGAAGAAGTAACTGTGCCATTGCATTGTAGTGCCTCTACTAAACGAGGTTAGGGATGTGTATAATAAGCGTGTTGCCTCTTTCAAGGAAGAACAGACTCTAATGGAAAAGGATTGTAAAATAAATAGAAAAGTGTACTTGTCACGGCCGGCCCCTCTCCCTGCGGTGCGGACGACGGGCGCAGCCGTGACTCGCTCGTGTCCCCGGCTGCGGGGACGAGTGGCGCTGCTGTCCGCATGTCGGGCAGCGGGGGCACTCGCTCCCCTGCGAACTCCTACTTACCCACCACAATCCTGTCTCCGTTCACGTCCCGGCCGGCTGCTGTGCGCGCTACCGCCCTCTAGGGGGCGCGGCAGCTCCCGGAAATTTAAAGAGACAGTGCACCGGTAATTGGCTTAACCGGCCGCTGAACCCCATATAAACCCCTTTCCTCCCCGCCTGCCCTTGCCGGATCTATTTGTGCCTTGTGCTGTAGAGAAAGCGTTACCTGTAGAGTGTGCGTTCCTGACCTAGCCGTGTTTCTGACCTCCTGGTACGTCCTCCGACCTCGAACCTCTGCCGCCTGTCCACGACTACGTCTACGTTTTACGATTTGGTACCACGCTCACTCTTGGCCGACATCGCAACCAAGTCACGCCAGTGGAAGCGACCTGGTAGTTTCCCGCCGCAGCAAGTCCATCCCGCTCTGGTGAAAACCGGGTGCTACTTAGACTCCGCTCCCTGGTACAGCTTACACCATCACTTGCGCTGGTCCAGAGGATCCACTACCGTAACAGTACTTGCTAGAAATTTGGTGAATCAGTCAGGAACCATTAGGCTATGTCTACACGGCTAATGTTGTAATGGTATCGGAAATCTGACGGTATTTTAAGATTGTCGTACTTCGGTTTTTGCATGAGTTTGCACAAAAAAATTTTTTGGTTGGATTTTCGGGGCCCCTATATAGAAAAGTTTTTAAAAACCCCCGGGAAGATTTGAAATATTCTATAAAAAGGCGGAGGCCGGCCCGGGGTTTTTTGAAAAACCGGAAAAAAAAACCGTGGTGTTTTAAAATAAAAGCCCTTTGGGTTTTTTTATTGGGTCTATGGGGGATTGGGTTTCAGACTTATTTTTGGGGAAAACCCTTAAACGGTTTGTCCAGTGAAAAAAAACCCTTAAACATTGAGGCCAAAAGTTTTGGGGAAACAAAAAACTTGATATTTACCTACCCGTTTTCCCCCACCCCGTCAATTTCGATCTGCTCCCCCTTTTTACTTCCCGGGGTTTTCATCCCCAAAACCCGAGGAGAGGCTTGCGCTTTTTTCATTACAAGGAAAACATGAGCCTCTCCCCGTTGGGTTTGGGAAAGGGAATTGGGGGCAAGAGAAGAGGTTTTGGGAGTGGCGGCGGGGAATGGGGAAGGGCTGGTATTTTTTTTAGTGGACAACCTGTAAAAACCCAGTATTTTAAAAATTACAGACATTTAACTGAAAACAAAATTTAAAAACATTTTATTTCCCTTAAAGGGTTGTTCACACGGACGATTTTGGATCCGTTTTTACGGATCGTTTTTCCCGGTCCGTTTTTAAAACGGAACCCGCAAATTGTCAGGGGCGATTTAAATTGTTTTTCAATTGGGAAAAGGGGCTCGCTTTTTTACGAAGGGTGGGTTCCGGTTGCGCTTTTTTGCGATTCGTTTTTCGGATCCCTTTTTTTTAAAAAATTGAAAATGGCCAATTTTCTTGCTTTTTTCGCAAGAAAATCCCCTAGGAATTTAAAGGAGTGCGGGTTTTTGGGATCCCGGAAAAGGATGCAAAAAAGCGTAATTTGGGGGGTTTTTAGAACCGTTTTCCCATGCCAAAAAAAGCATCCCTTTAAAAAGCAAAAGGGTTTAAAATTAAAAATAAAATATAAAAATTTTTTAGTTTTTTAGATGTTTTGTTAAATTTTTTTTAAAATGGGGGGGGGGTTTAAAACTATTGGTTTTTTTAAAAAAAAAAAAAAAATAGGGGGAGGGCGGGTTTTTAAAATATAAGGGGGGTATGTACATTTTGAATTTGGAAAAAAGTTTTTTTTTTTGGTCTTGATAGTTTTAAAATTATATTTAAATTTCAGTTTGATAGGTTGATTTAAATAAAGCATTGAAAAAACGGATCCCTAAAAGATGCAAACGCATCCAAATTAGCATCCAAAAAAAAGGACGCTGTTGGTTTTTTGGATCCCTTTTTTGGGTGCAGTTTACATCCATTTTCCAGGTTAAAAAAGGATCCCCTAAAAAACATCCAAAAGGGCCAAAACTCATGTGAACAACCCTTAAGTTTTATTAAAATTTTTTATCTGTAGGTGAATTACTTGTAAGTGAAAATATTGGTAAATTGCTGACAGCATGCATGACACCCTGTGTTTCAGAGCACAGGGAACTTCAGCCCTATGCTTTTTAGATGTGGGGTTCTATACAGAGTTAGCTATTTAACTCCCTATTTAACTAGCGAGTGTTAAGACCAAATGAGGAGATATAATCTGTAATTAAACACTACAGACCTTGCGAATGAAAACCAAATTTTTAAAAGTAAATTTCATCTAAATTTTTTTAGAGATAAAGCTTTTGCTCCTCTGACGGACTCCCGCTTCTGTCGGAAGGAAGATATGGGTGGAACCCTAAGACACTTGTGTGCAGTCAGGCAATTTCAATTATTGAGCATGCAGTATATCCTTATCTTTACCCCGGGGAATACAATAACAATGATTAAAAAAGCTTCTTTATGTCCCTACATTTTTAAAACACATCGCGTATGAAAAAAACCCATTTAAAAAACTATTAAACTGAAAAGTGGAGTATGAACATAAGAAAAATAAAAGGAAAGACAAAAAGTATTTGTTTTTAAAAATAAAACAATCGCCTAAAAAAATGTTTAGGGGGGGTATCAGGTGAACAATAGCATTTAATAAGTTTTAGTTCACCTACTTGAATATTTTTGTCACATCTCAAGTAGTCAAAAGAGCTATAATATAAATAATTTTTTCAACAGTAATGCTAGAAAGTCATCTACCTGATCAGGTGTTATATTTGTAATTAAAAAAAGGTTGTACCTAATGATTTAAAGTTTTTCATTTTTAAAATGATGGAATATCATTTAAAATGCCCTAGGTCTGCCC
>JAODAL010069687.1:0-16239 GCA_025379985.1 Phyllomedusa bahiana
CCCCCAAAACCGCTCCTTCAGTGTCTCATTTTCAGGTTCTACACAGCACCAATTGGACAAACCATCAGCAGATTTGGCTTCCAGTACCATCTCTACGCTGATGACACCCAATTATACACCTCTTCCCATGACATCAGTCCTACTCTCCTACAAAACACCAGTGACTGTCTGTCCGCTGTCTCTGACATCATGTCTTCCCTCTATCTTAAACTAAACCTCACTAAAACTGAACTTCTAGTCATTCCACCATCTAGTTACCGACCCCCCCCCCCCCCCCTGCTATTTCTGTTTCAGTGTGTGGCACCACCATAACTCCTAGGCAGCAGGCCCGCTGTCTTGGGGTTATACTTGATTCTGCTCTGTCCTTCACCCCGTATATCCAATCCCTTGCCCACTCCTGTCACCTGCACCTCAACAACATCTCCAGAATCCGTCCTTTTCTCACTGTGAAAACAACTCAAACTCTCAATACTGCTGTTATTCTTTCTCGTCTGGACTACTGTAACTCCTAGCTAATCGGTCTCCCTCTCTGTAAACTCTCCCCTCTCCAATATGTCCTGAATGCAGCAGCCAGGCTCATCTTTCTCACCACCCGCTATACTGATGCCTCTACCCTGTGTCAGTCACTGCAATGGTTGCCCATTCAGTACAGGATACAATATAAACTCATCACATTCACCCATAAAGCTCTACACAATGCTGCAACCCCCTACATCTCCTACCTCATCTCTGTCTACCACCCTACCCAGTCTCTCTGATCGGCGGATGATCTTAGACTACATTCCTCAGTCATCTGAACCTCCCATGCCCGCCTCCAAGATTTTTCATGAGCGGCACCAGTTCTCTGAAACATATTACCGCGGGCGATCAGGCACACTCACAACCCTCATAGTTTTAAGAGGGCCCTGAGAATACATTTTCTCAGTCTGGGTAACCAGAATCCGTAATTGCTAACTTCCCCTCCCCACTCTTTGACGCACACATTTTCTGTCACTCTCTACAATTCAGCACTTATTTGTATATTGATGTACTGTCAGGGTGGCAGGTTCATCCAAATTCTACATAAACCACCACATATTTATGTCACATGGCTGGACCATTGTAAACTTAGCACTTTTCACCCTTCGTCTCCTCCAGACACCCTGATAGATTGTAAGCTCTTGCGAGCAGGGTCCTCACACGTGGTGTCTCATCAGTAAGTAGCTCTCACTGTGTAATGTCTGTCTTTTGTCTGTAATTATAGCCTCTACATTGTAAAGTGCTGCGGAATGTGTTGGCGCTATATAAATATATAAATAAAGATGATTATTATTATTAATATTATGACCTGTTGGTGGGCTTTGAGGACTGAAGTTGGGGAACACTGCTGTGGATCACAATATTAGTATCTTGGTGGAAAAATAGTATACTGAGGATCATGAGAATAATCCTGAAGGCCGATGTTCTTGTCTAGAAAAAGAATGGTGTCTATCTATGGTGTCTTGTCTATGAAAAGAATGGTGTTGCTATGCCCACGTCTTCAAAGCAGGTGTCCATGCTCTATGCGCCATATCAGGGCAAAAAAGACTATATGACGGCTCACCATATGACAAAACAAAACCAAAGAATCCAAATGCACAGACTCCACTCCAAGCAATACTTTGAGTATTGTAAGATAGGGGTTATGTTAAAATAGACACCATGATCAAATGGCAAATGGCATTATCTGATAGCATAGCAAAAGAGACACATTTTTTATGTGTTTCGAGCACTAATACATATTCTTAACCATATCCATGGACATCACATTATTACATTACCAGGGAAGGAAGCCCAAAGTCAAAGTCTCTCTACTACATATGGAATAGAAAGAGCTGAAAAATGGGTCTTCCTGACCCAGAATGGGGGTAGTGCACTAGCTACAGCAACTCTTTTTTATATTTATATTTTTTTTTCTGAGGAAACACCTAACAGTGCCTGATCCACAGCTGTTTTTTTAGACCTACACATCTCTGTGTGAACCAGGGTTTCACAATCCGTCAGGGCCAAACTCTGGCTTGGACAGAGTCTCTCTTTCCGCATGGTGATAGAAACACCTTATGATACCTTAGCTTGGAAGTGCTAAACCATTTTTGCTTTTCCCTTGGTATGGAGTGAATCTACGGGAAGAAATTAAGACAATCAAGCAGCAACCTGCTGAACCCCCAGTTTATATAATTTGGAGGATTGGACCATTTCCCTTTTCTCTCCATGTGACACATTTATAGTACTTTTGGTTTGAAAACAGAAGCATTTTGTGTCATTATTTCTTAGTATTTTTTAGAACGGGTTCAGTCAGAACTTAAAGGGAATGTGTCATCGAAAAATGAGTCACTGTTTAAATCCCATTTTTATGTTAAACAAATTTTTTGGGAATTTTTGGTTGTTTTTTTTTTATTTTCTCTTATCACTTTTTAAAAAATTTTTAAGTCTTGCAGTTTTCACTTTGGGCCACATGCCTTGTTTCACTGCTTTAACAGCAGTCAAGAGATGTTTTACAGTACTCCATGCACATAGAGACTTAAAGGAGTTTTCTCCCTACAAAGAGTTTCAAAGGATGCATAAAGAAATACTCTGCCACTTCCTGGTTCAGACCTGACTAATTTTGTATACAGCTTGTGCTTGAAAAAGCTCCATGCTGTGTTTGTCTTTCAGTTGCTAATTAGATCAGATTAGCTTCTCAAACTACTAACAGGCCCTTCTATCTAAACCCTCAAACAAAACCCTAATTACAGTGCTTTTTATTTTACATAAATCAAGCTTTTTTACTGCTCACAGCAAGGACACTGCAGAGACCTGTGTATGACATCACTCACTGCTATCTCATAAACAAACAGCAGGGGGAGAATTTTTTACAGGTCAGTTACTGGGGGAACTGGGAAATAGCCAGGGAGGTCATAAATCACTTTTATCTCCTTAGGAAAACAGAGGAACAAAGCAAAAATATTTGGAAAATGTCTTTATTTTGTGTCCCCTAAAAATTTAAAGCTAAATTTTTTGTAGCGAGACAACCCCTTAAGATCGACTCAGTCCCACTGACTTCTATAGGAGAATTTTCTAGTCATGCTCTGTGACCTGGGAAGAAATCAGTGTGCAGGGAGGCTGTGACTATCTCCTCTTGTGATTGGTGGATCCTGTGTTATCTATTCACACTGGTGTCTCCTTTCAGGTTGACCCTCTGATGATGAGCAGACAACTGAGAATCTTTCTGTAAAAATAACTAAAAAATAGGGATAGCCTAACATAAATAAAACATAATGTTTATTAATACCACTCTAAAAGACTTACAAAACCCTAACTTCCCCTATTACTAATACTAAATCCCTACCTAGAGAAACAGAGCCCTCGTCCTAAAAAGGACGACTCCACCGGAACCTCCTATCTATATCACCCTGCAAAAACCCCTATACTAAATAGTGATATATATACCCTACTCAAGATATTACAGAACTGGGGTACACATATTATGATATACGATCTGTGATATTTACAACAAACCTGGACCTAAATTGTCCACACAATACCACCTGGACCTATAATGTCCCAATAAAGTCTATACCCTACTCAAGATATTACAGAACTGGGGTACACACATTATGATATACGATCTGTGATATTTACAACAAACCTGGACCTAAATTGTCCACACAATACCACCTGGACCTATAATGTCCCAATAAAGTCATACCCTACTCAAATATTACAGAACGGGTACACACATATGAATACGATCTGTGAATTTACAACAAACCGGACCTAAAGTCCACACAATACCACCGGACCATAAGTCCCAAAAACAAATTTGTCATTCACTTCAATAAACTTTCAATTTTCACTTGGCCACTAGGCCTGTTTGCACTGCTTTTAACAGCAGTCAAGAGATCAAATTTACAGTATCTTCATGCACATAGGAGACTTAAGACTGACTCAGTCCCCATTTCCCTTCTATGGTACCTGGAATAAAACAGGGTGCAGGGAGGTAAAGGGTGAACTGTGACTATCTCCTCTTTTTGATTGGGGGATCCTGTGTTTTTCTATTTCACACTGGTGCTTCTTTCAGTTTGACCCTCTTTGTGCTGATAATGAGAGACAACTGAGAATCTCTGTACTGAACAGGAAGTGTCAGATTGTTATTAGGCTTAGTGGCCAAAGTAAAACTGCAGGACTTAAGAAATATTAAAAAATATTGAATTGATATGGAAAAAATTTAAAAAAAAATATAACCAAAAATTCTTAAAAAAAAAAGTGTTGAACTAAAATGAGTTAAGCAATAAGTCATTTTTGATGACACCTTCCCTTAAATAAATGATAATCCTAGACGAGATCTGCAAAACGATGAAATCCTTCTGTTTGGACATACTTTACCACAAACCCTTCTTTAAGATGGTTAGGACAACATATTTTGTGTAGCAGGGAGTATCTGTTTACCCTTCTCTACTAATTATAAGAAGCCGGCAGCCGTCTTGAGCAGCACTTTCAATCATGTTCTAGCTGATGCAGAACAAGCAGACTCCTAGTTAGTGATCATTTCAATTTAAGTGTAATGTCAAACATGATATTCAATCTGGTCAATTTCTTTTATCAGTTGAATCAACATTTGTGAAAGGTCAAGCAACAATAGTGGCAATTAGCCATGCATATCATTTACATCTCACTGAAGGTCCACGAGCGCTTCGTAGCCAGATGAATATGTCTGCCCCGTATGTTCTTATGTGGTATTAAACTGTGTTAGATGTGGTGCAATAGAACATTTTGTTACAGTACCTAGTACGGGCTTGACATAGAAAAATGTAGAATCTGGCGATGTTTATCTTGTGTTATGCTGTCAGTGTATCAATGTCCTTTGCTTGAAGTCTGTTTTATATGCTTCTATTTGTGATTTGGCAATGTCAGAATAGGTTTGGGAGAACACATTGAGCTCAGAAAAGAGCAAGTCTGTGCAGTCTGTCTCTATGTAAACATCCAAAGCTTATAATACACAGCAAAGCCAGGGAATGCGTGTGCTTCTTTCTAATGTATTATCTATACAAAACACACTAGGTATATGTATGAACGGGGCTGCGCCAGTTTGCTGGTGTGCTCTGCGGCCAAAACAGTCATACGCCAAAACTTGGAACGTTCTGCACCAAACACGACACTCTTGAATGCACCAAATTTGCAGGTGGTGTGTCGAACCAGAATCATACAATTGTGCCAAAGTTTGTCGTAAAATATAGAAATGTGCCAAAGTTTGCCACATAGCTGTCATACAAATCCAAATCAGTTTCAAAGTGGCATGGCTGAGACCAATCTTGGCGTAGAGTGGAACACATGTATAAAGTGCGGTCAGACACTTTCATATATACTACCACCTTCTACACTACTCTAAAGTGATTTAAAAGTGGTATGTCAGCGCCAGGTTTCATACATGTAGCCCAATGAAAGCAGTTCATTATAAAGGATACATTTTTTCAAAGTCATAGGCCGACATGTATGAAACTTGGTGCCGACACGCTAGTTCGATATAGGGGAGTAGAATGCGACAGTATGTATGAACCTCCACAAATCCAAAAAATAAAAAAATAAAAATTTATAAGTACACTTTTGTATTTAGGAGGGATGGAGGAATAAATACACGTTTGTATTTCTAGTATATATGAACCTGTCGTATGTGGGTTCATAAATCTGACGTGTGTTATGCCTTGTATAGCAAAGCATAGCATTTCTTTGGTGCATAGCTTTTTTGGCATAGAACTGTTCTTACATCTATCAAACAGGGATACGATTTTTTTTTGCTCAAAGCATGGCAGACAAATGGCGCAACCTCATTCATACATGTCACCAATAATGTTTTTTTAATCATACCTACAGTATCTCCTAAAACTGAGTGCACCCCTCACATATTTGTGAATATTGCATTATATCGTTTCTTCGGACAACACTGAAAATATAACACTTTGATAACATGTAAAGCAGTCAGTGTGCAGTTTGTATAACAGTGTAAATTTGTTGTGTTCTCAAAATAACTCAACACACAGAAACAATGTCTAAACCAATGGTAACAAAAGTGAGTACACCCCTAAGTGAAAAGGCACAAATTGTGCACAAAGTGTTAATATTTTGTGTGGCCACCAATATTTTCCAGCACTGCCTTAAGTCTCTTGGGCATGGAGGTCACTAGAGCTTCACAGGTTGCAGCCACTGGAATCCTCGTCCCTCCTCCATGACTACATCACTGAGCTGGTGGATGTTAGAGACTGCACTTCTTCACCTTCCATTTGAGGACGTCCCACAGATTCCCAATAGGCTTTAGTTCTGGAGACATGCTTGGCCACATCAGCACCTTTACCCTCATTTTCTTTACACTGACTACTTTACATTGTATGAAAGTGTCATATCTTCAGTGTTGTCAATGAAAAGATATAATATAATATTTACAAAAATGTGAGGGGTGTACTTACTTTTTTGAAAAACCGTATGTGGATAGGGTTAGACTGGTCCAGCGTAATAGCAGAGCAACATCTGTTACACTCGGGCTTGATGCATTTTTGGGTCAACTGGTGCAGTAGCATACATCATTTGGTGCTGACTTTGTAGTCCTGGCCTGCACAACATACAGCCCACCCAAGGATTTCTGGAAGCCCATGACAGGCCACAAAGGGTGGGGTTATGTTTAAAAAAAATGGGTGGTACTGCCCAGTTTTGGGGTGATTCCAAACAATCAGGGCCGATTCAGAGGAAGTCCTGGGAAGTTTTAGGCCCCACATCCTGTCAAGTTGTGCAGGTCTGTTGTAGACAATCACTTGGCACTATTCCTATGGATTTGCAAATGATGGCTTTGACCATAAAAGTGATATTTCCTGTTCTCAATTATAACAATTAAGGTAGAATTAAAAATGGTGGAGAACATATTCTTGAATTATCTGATAAACTCAAGGAACCCAGTCCAACATTTTATGTTGAAAATCAGTGTTGTGTCACATTCATTGCCAAGATATTACTTGTGGCATTTATTGCATTTCTTAACTAGCTGTATTTCATGCATCTTTGTTTTGGTGCACTACAGTATTTTTATTGATCCTCTCTGCATGCTGTTAATCTGGTGCAATCTATGGTTTGGATTTCCATCTCCTTGCAAAGTCTCTTCTGCTTTTCTCCACATGTATGATTGACATGCCATTAATCTCTATGTTCAGAAATTCCTAAGCCTGGGTTCATGCTTCGCTTTAATGCTACATTACTCTGTGCATTATTGCATGTGTTTTTACTGAATGCAGGTGGTTTTGTAATTAACCTCAATGTAAAGTAACTGCATGCAGTAACACAACATGTGAACCAGCTTAAGGGTTGCTGTTTTAGCATAGACATGATGTCATGGCTGAGAGTTTAACCATGATGGTTGTCATTTTAACAGAAAAAGTAGCTTTGCATGTTATACTATTTTTCTGTCATTTTAAAACCAGGTCTTATTTATTAATTAACATTGTGTTATATGAAATATTTAAGTGAATGTGACACATTGTGTGAAAGTACCCACCCAAATGGTTGTTCTATAGTAGGTGAAAAAGTTCAGTAAACTTGTTTGCTTGGATCAGTCTGCCTTTACATTGGTCTGCCCTTGTCTTCTCTTATAGGCAACCACATGTTACAATGAGACCAAACCCCTTATACACACAGAGGGGGACACTGGCCACCTTCAGGCTCCAGGGAATAGTATCAACTATTACCTATTGTCACGGCGGTCGGTAGTGGATCCGCTGGACCAGCACAAGCGATGGCGTAAGCCACACCAGGGAGCGGAATCTAAGTAGAACCTGGTATTCACCAGAGCCCGCTGCAAAGCGGATGGACTTGCTGCGACGGGAAACTACCAGGTCGCTTCCACTGGCGAGACTTGCTTGTGGCGGCGGCCAAGGAGTAGCGAAGTACAGAATCGTCAGACGAGGCGTAGTCAGGGACAGACAATAAGGTCAGGGCAGGCGGCAAAGGTTCATAGTCGAGAGGCGTAGGCAAAGAGGTACGGTACACGGTCAGGACGGAGACACTCAGAATGCTTTCTCAATAGGCTAGTAGGCACTAAAGATCCGGCGGGGATGTTCCGGAAGTGCAACCCTTAAATAGAGTCAGCGATCAGCCAACAACCAATAGTGGGCGCGTTGGCCCTTTAAATCAGAGGAAGCTAGAGTGCGCACGCCCTAAGGAGCGGGGATGCGCGCCGCAGCCGGCAGGGACGCCGCACGGAAGCAGGAGTGCGGACTGGTAAGTCCGCCTGCCCAGGGGAACGAGTACGCCCGTGGCCCAGCACTCGGACCACGGCGCCGCTCGTCCCCGTAGCGGGAGAGGGGGCAGAAGTCCCGGTGACCCCCCGCAGCCCGGCCTGGGGGCTGCGGGACCACCAGTGACACCTATCTCCTAGCTCTAGCCCTCCCATAATATTAGCAATAGTATGGGGGCTTTTTGTAGCAGCGTTTATTGTTGGTGAAGCTACTAAACCTAATTGTACGCACTCAATACTAACCAAACTCACTCAATGATTCCATTTTCAAACTGTGTTTTTCCCAAAAATAATCCTTTCAGGCTGCATTATTGCATGAATTACTGAGTTTCTCAACTGCATCAAAACACATGAATGCAAGTGGTTTTGTAATTAATTCTAATCTGGAACACATATGAAATTTGGGTGAATTAAAAAAAAGTGTGCGTATTTTATTTCTTGCGTTTTTAATGCTGTTGAAAAAAGCAACAAATGGACTGTTTGTGAACCCACAAACGCTCAAATCAATTATTTCACATTTGAAGCGCTAGCCAACTTTTTTTAGTCAAATGGTGCATCTTAAAAGGAGTTTACACAAGGTTCAGTTGTCGAGCAGTGGTTGGCCACACAAAGAATCATTCATAACTTACGAATCTTTGTGTGGCCATTTATTTCATTATTGTCGCCAGCACATTCCATGTTTATATAGGATATATGCTGCTGACACATCATAATTTTTTCTGCTACATCAAAAAAGTGATTAGCCAACAAATGAGTGTTTCTAGTTTCTCGAATAATCGCAGGGCCTTTTAAACAGAGCAATTTTCAACTGCTAAACAACCTATGTAAAAGGCCATTATTAATAATAATAATCTTCATTTATATAGGGCAAAATATTCCACAGCACTTTACAATTTGGAGGGTGTAGGTACAGACAAAAGACATACATTGCACAATGAAAAGCTACTTACAGATAAGACGCAAGGTATGAGGGCCCTGCTCGCAAGAGCTTACAATCTATTAGGATGTATGGGTGAGACGAAGGGTAAGAAGTGCTAGATTTGCAATGCTCCAGTCATGTGACATAAATATGGGGTTGTTTTATGTAGAATTTGGATGGACCTGCCACCCAGACAGTACATCTATATACAGATAAGTGCTGAAAATGAGTGCGCTAGAGAGTGAAGGGGGAGGGGGGATTAGCCATTAGGGATTCTGGTAGGTCAGAGTGAGAAGATGTATTCTCAGGGCCCTCTTAAAGCTATAGCGGTAGTATGTTCCAGAGAGCCGGTGCAGCACGTGTGAAGTCTTGGAGACGTGCATGGGAGGTTTGGATGATTGAGGAATGTCATTTCATATCATTAGCAGAGCAGAGAGAGCGGGTAGGGTAGTAGACAGAGATGAGCGAGGCTCTTAAAGGGGATGTCGATTTTTCTATAGATAATTTTATACTAGTGCTGTCGTAACAAAATAAAAAAAAACTGATACTCACCTATATACTCAACTGCACTCCAGCCCTGCTGCTGACCGCTAGCTCCTTAAGTCTTCTGTTTTCTTCTTGGTCCCGGCAGTCAGTCACATGACATTTCCAAATGGTGTATGTATGTGGCTTCTGTAGCCAAACAGTGGATGCAGCAGTGATGATCCTACAGCCAGGACCAGGAAGTAAAGATACAGGGAAATGGCGGGCAGCGGCAGTGCTGGAGTAAAGCTGAGGATAGATATGATTTCTGTTTTTTTTATTTTCTTACTAAAGTACCAGCATAGATTTATGAAAAAGAATGGCCAACTTCTTAAAGGATAAACAAACAAGCGATACAATTTATTTTTGACACATTTATTACTTTGACTGTAAACATAGCTTCAGTGTCAAATAACATTGGTTGCCCTGTTAGGTCTAAACCGTCCCCACGGCACTGGTTTTCAGTCGGATTTACAGATATTTTTCGGATTTGAAAACCGTCTATAAACCGACTGTCAACCTTTTACACTGACTTAAATAGAAAATCCATGCAGTAGCTCGCACTGCAAGGATTTTCTGCTGGAAGGTTTTTTACACCACCGGTGTCCATTCTTCTGCCCGGTTTTTGGGCAGAACAGGAACGTGTGGGTGCGAAGGAGGACAGCTTGAATCCGCAAACAAAAAACGTCCCCCTGCATGCCAAAAAGCGACAAAATACCGGTCGGATAATTATCCAACCGGTATTTTGTCATTGCCGTGTGAACTTAGCCTAACAGTTTTATAAAACAAGATTATAAAACTAAGAAAGTGTGTATATTAATATCTATTTTGTTGTTAAATTGAGTTTCGAAATCTAGCAGAATATTTTCTTAAACACAATGCTTCAGCATCTTGATATTGGCTAAAAGGTTTTAATATGCAAGACAAGATGTAGGGTGCTAGCTGATCCAAATGCCAGTCTATAGATTTGAAAGACTAAAGATCACATCACTGGGAGGTTGACAGAAGTGACACTTTGCAAAGTGCCAATGATTTATGCCAATGTCTGACTCGATGATACTGTTATAGACAGCACTGTCATTATACACTCCCCAGGGACTTCAGGCTACATTTATAGTGCACAAATTATAGGTGAGCCCAGTGATCGAAGCTTGCCTTTAGCTTCAAGCCAAAAGTGATTTTCTCATAACTCTGCTTTGTATAATTTCTAATGTAGCTGAGCATCTCTATGATGTGTTATATTTCTATGATTTTTCTGTATCTAATCTAAAAACTAGTGTATTCACAATGATTGTAACATGTTCAAATACAGGCAACCTGAACAATGTTAGCACGTTGCTTATGACCTTTGTGAAGAACAATGACCCAATCAATTTATGGCAATGTGCTACTGCTGTAGAGGACACAAGTTGCTGATTAACCAGTTAAGCTCCATGAAGACCAGCAGCACCCTATGTCATCTAAAGGCCAAAGATATAATGACTCAAGACTTCTTTGTACAGGAGGCATATTCTACAATGTTCTGTGTAATGGTACTAAGAAGGGTCAATCTACAAGAACTACACAGATCAGCTTTAAGAAAACAGAAAATGTATAGGAGGAGGATATTTCTAATCTACATAGTTGAGTCACATTATTATGACCACTTCCTAATTTAGATGTTAGCAGCACTTAGCTCATGAAGATTGTCACAGTCGTAGTGGGTACATGAGATTTGTGATAGGCTGTCTGCACATATCACTTGTTGCTGTCATGGGTAAAAATGGCAATTTATTAGAGTTAAAAGGGGATGATTACTGACTTTCGAGCCAAGGGTGACTGTATTTCTGACATCTTGTGAATATCTCAGGTGCTGCAGTGGTGAAAGTGTATTGTGAGTGGACAGATAGCACCATTGTGAATAAGCGATGTGGAAAATGCAGAGCACCAGGTGCCAGTGATTTAAGAGGTGAATGTTGGATACAAAGGTGTGCAAGGGCAGACTGGCATGCTAAAGTGGAGCAGCTCACTTCCAAAATAAACCAGGGGGCTACCGGACCTAGGTTTAAAACTACAGTTTAGAAAACCCTCCTGTATACTGGGTCTGAAGCAGACAGATGGACACTGCATCTCTGTTAACGAAGTTTCATCGGCAGAAATTGCTTTAATTTCCATGGCGATAATGGAATTGGACCTACACTTATTGGCAAAAAGTTGCCTTCTTCGATGGGTAACATGTTTTGCTTCATCAAACAAATAGGCATTGGTGTGTCAGGAGAAAAACATGAAAGAACAAACACACTGCAACTATTGTCGGAAGAACTCAAGTTGGTGGTGGTAGTATTTTAGTCTTAAGAATGTTTTTGTGACTTTCTCTGGGCCCCGTAGGTTTATGTGAAAGGCTGGCTAAGAGAGATGGCTAATCTACTGGGCACACTAGGCAGTATAGGTGCCCCAGACGGTCAATGTTTAATGGAGCAACAGCTACCCATACATGATGCTAGCTTTGTTTGTCTGAGAATCTCACAGGTCCTAGTCAGAAGTAATTTGATAACTTAACATTCAAAATGTGAGAATGCATGGCTCAGACGATATTAGCATTTCCAGAAAAAAGATCCTCAATGAATAGTCAATTTCAACCTGTAAAATTAATTTAATTGATACAAATAATCTTTTTATGGAGGATCCCCTAAGGGTCCGCCCCCGCCGCACTAGTTTTCAGTCGGATTTGCAAACGGTTTTCGGATTTGATAACCATCTGTAAACCGACTGTCAACTTTTTACTTTGACTTAAATAGAAGATTCGTGCAGTACTTCACACTGAACGGATTTTCTGCCGGACGGTTTTTTACACTGCCGGCGTGCCTAAAATCTTAGAACATGTTCATTCTTCTGCCTGGTTTTCGGGTGGAAGATGTGCATGTCAATGGTTGAGGGGGAGGGGCGAATCCGCAAGCCGCGGACAGAACCGCCCCCCTCAATTATGTAAAAGACGACAAAATACCGGCCGAATTCTTTAGCCAGAATCTGGCCACTATTTTCACACTGCTGTGTGGACGTGGGCTACAAGTACATTCACGAGATTTAAATGTTTGTTGCGGACTGTCCATGCCAAGAACACATTGGTTTCTGCTTCAAATTCTGCCCTTGCAAGCGCAGAATTTAAACGAATAAATGACGCAGAATGCCCGAGATTCATTTAGTATTTGACTGCGCATAAACGCCCTAAAGAGTTGACATGTCAATTATTTTCCAGCATGGACAGTATGCGCCGAAAAATACTCCAGTAAAATCATGAACGACGATGATGATTTTACATTACAATTAAGAGAGCAGTATTTGTACATTGTTTGACGCTTATTTAGCGCATATTTCGTCAAGAAATACATCCCAAAACACGGATCATTTTGTCGGCCGCAAAGCGATCTTTATTAGCTAAATGGCTTGAGCCGGAAATACCCTCCATGGGGGAAGTCTTATCCCAAGTAAAATATTACCTCTACATGAACCAGTTGGAGACTGAAGTACACAAATTATCCCAAACCGAAAGATTTTTTGCGCGATGGACCCCTTTTATTAAGGCATTTCTTGATAGGGAAGAGATCAGCTCACTTGTAACCCCATTAAAACTGACCAATTGGTATTTAGAAGAGGAATTGACCAACATGCTGATGGTACTTAAGGTTTAACGCCCCTCGTCTAGCAGTAGGAACTATATCCTAGAAGGCCCTGGGGAACCATAGGGATAGGCCATCTATATATTTTGGACAGTCTGGACCTGATTGACTGATATTTGTTCTATTCTTGACACAACCAATGTACCTCTGGCGGAAAAGTTATTTCTTTATTTCGCTTATGTTGTAATACTGTTTTTCTTTTCTTTTTTTTTTTTGTTCTGATACTTATGCTAGTCGGCAGAGACTAAATAGTCGCAGCACGCTGCTCACATGTATCATTGTTTGGTAAATGACATGTTTCAAGATATTGAGAAGGCCCAACTGAACGTTGTGATCCAGAGACAGGAATGCTGTTATTAACCACGCTTTGGTACTGATATGTTGTTTCAAAGATATTGGCTTGTAACATGGCATATGAACATGTACTTTTACTTGTATCACACTTGTCCTTTCATGATGTTGAAAATAAAAAAAAATATATGTTAAAAAATACATCCCAAAACAAGCGTCAAAAAAAGTGCGATCACACTTTGATTTACATTGTTTTGATATGTATTTTAATTAAAAAAAAGAAAAAAGTAAAGAAATGGTGCTTTTGACTGATCCTTGTCAATTCTATAAGATTCAAACTGATATCAAATTCATTCATTTTGTATATGTTTAAAGGACAACCAAAAACAAATGGTGTAAAAATACATTTCTTCTTTTTGTTAACAAATCAGTGTGAATTAAAAGGAAACCTGCTGCAAGTACTCTAGAGTAAAGCAGCCTGAGCAGAGATTTCTCCTCATTACCATCGTCTTTTGGATAGAAGCAAGGCCGGCGATGGCTTATCTCCACAGGTCTAGCTTCAGAAGCTGAAGTGCCTGTTGCAGCAGAAATGTATTATTACATCCTCCTGACCAGTCAAATAAATGGCCAAACATTTTACTTATCGATAAGATCAGAAATGGGTTGTCTTCATGAGGAAACCACTTAAACCCTTTATAAATTAATCCCTCTCAAGCTACACGAAAACTGCTTCCTACTCTTTAAGGCTAGGTCTACATGGCATTGGCCAAAAAAATTTTCTGTCCACTGCATGTCAAAAACAGTTAAAAAACCACCGCATTTTGGCCGCATTTTTGACGTGTTTTTGCACGGTTTGTGCGTTTTTATTGCAAAAATGCACAGCATTATAATTGCTGAGGATTTCTGAAGAAAAGCACAAAAAACACGCCCATAAATTTGTCAAAAAACACTCGGCGCTTTACATAGACTCCAATAGTAAATTTTCCGCTCTGCCCTGTCGTTTTTTACAACATGTTTCAAAAAACGACCAGCAGCAAAAAGGAGCAGAAAAAAACATTCTGTGGAGACTACTCTATTTTTCAGTGTCTTTATAAAACGAAAAACGCTGAAAAAACAGATGTTTTTCTGTGCAGTGGAGACATAGCCTAAAGGCCACATGTGTCTAGGTGTAGAACTTTCTTTGTTGCCCATAGCAATCTATCAGCGCACTCCTTTCATTTTTCCAGAGCCCTATATTAAATGAAAGGGGAGCCCTGATTGGTTGCTATGGGCAACAAAGAAAGTTTGAGACCTAGACAGTTTTCATACATGAGGTCCTAAGTGTCCAAACTTTGACTGATTCAAAGAAATAGCAAAGACAAATTTAGCGAATCAGTTGTTTCAAAGATTCCTTAGTTTTAGATGCCCAATTTTCCTAGTATGCAGTCAGATTCATGGAAGCATAAAACGTGCTGTCGATTTCACCATGATGTAGGCTTGACTGTTTAGCTTCCGGGCACTAGAGGATTAAAACATTTAGCTCTAAAGAGGATTATCTTAAGCTTACAACTTGTTTGAAATACCAGAAGCAAACATGGTATTAAATGTAAATGATAGCATGAAAGTCTAATAATGAATAGTCATCCTGTCTGTCACAAGGAACATTACATGAAATCTATTACATACAAATTATTGGATCAAGTAGAAATTAAAGGCAAACTGAGATAAACAACATGAATCAAAATGTTACTGTGTCTTCTGTCAATCAAAGTCATGTTACTTCTGTTTTTAGAAACTATTCGATAGGTGATACCACCTACCTGCCTATTTCTCAGTAAGGGCCAGCATTGATTAAGTGACAGCATTTTTGAAGTGACTATGAATTTTGACCGAATTATGGCCGAAGTGGGCAGAAGGGACAGAAACGTATCTTTGTAAGTAGCTAGGCTTTCTTACCTGCAGCTTTTACACCATGCTTACATTTGCAATCTATCTTGCTGCCCTCTTCCTCCTTTCCTACCGCCCAGTCATGCCTCCAAACAACTCTATCCACATTAGCTCCTCTCTCCTTCCCTCTACCATGCATGCATCTCATGCATTACTTACTTACTTTACCAACCCCAAACCATCCTCTTTCAGGGTGCTGCACAAACATCGCTCATATTCATCAGTGAACCATCTGAAATCACTTTTCATTCTTCTGCTTCTTGCTGCAGGAGACATCTCTCCCAACCCCGGTCCACCTTCCTTTACTGCTCATCCCACCTCTTTCTCCCACAGAAACCCTGCTAACCTGCGTAATATTTGTTGTACGTTTTTTCCTCTCCCATTTAAATGTGCTTTGTGGAACGCCCGATCCGTCTGTAATAAACTCACTGCTGTCCATTGACCTGTTTCCTTTCTAACTCCCTCAATCTCCTAGCTCTCACAGAAACTTGGCTCCAGCAATCAGACACCGCATCCCTTGCTGCCCTCACCTACGGCGGCCTACACTTCACCCACACCCCCAGACCTGACAGGCTGGGTGGAGGAGTTGGCATACTTCTCGCTCCACATTGCACCTACCAGGTCATTCCCCCTGTACCCTCACTCACTTTTTT
>JAODAL010069688.1:0-16239 GCA_025379985.1 Phyllomedusa bahiana
ACTAAAGCAGGAAAAGAAGAAAGCAATGCAGTTGATACTTGTTGTATATTTTATGCCTATGTGCATTTACACGGCAAAGGACAAAAACAGCAGAACCGTTCATTACAACCGGTTTTTGGATTTTTTTTTACACAAAAATCGGTCGGTTTTTCAACTGTTTTGGTTTTTTTGAACTGTTTTTGTCACTGATTTTGTCCAGGTTTCCCAGTGGTTTTTGGACTGTTTTTCAAGCAGAAAAGTGTACAAAAGTGCAAAAGTATTCCTGATTGGTGCAAGAAACCATGTGATTTTTTTTAACTCCACAATTTAACAATGATGCACAAAGGTCAACTTTTTTACTCTCACTTTAAGCACATGTGCATGTTAACAGCATACAAATTTGCTTAGTTTAGGCTACAAAAGAGGATTTATAGACTCTCATTCACACTGAAGTGCTTTGCAGTACCTTTCTTTATAAAAAAAATGCAAAAAGACCTGCAAAAACACACCCATTATAGGTGGGATCAAGCTTCATTTTTGTTTTGCAAAAACCTAAAACCGCCCAAAAACCGCACCAAAAACCACACCAAAAACCACTCAGTCACTTTCTGAGCAGATTACATTAACTCCAAAGCTAATTTTCCATCTGGAAACAGAGCAGAAGAATAACATTGTCAAATTTTTCGGACCGCCGGCAGTGTGAAAGACTGCGTGGGGACTGCTGAACTGTTTTTCTATTGAGGTCTATGGGGGAGCGTTGTTTGTAAGTTTTCAGACGGTTTCTAAAACCACAAACTGTCTGAAAAACAGACCAAAAACCCTTGTTGTGGGGACAAGCCCTTATAAATTTTAAGCAGTGCATAGTAATGCTCTAATGTGTCGGTTCAGTTTGGCACTGGTGTGATCAAAGTTAACTTACAGTTCTGTGGCAACCATCCTGGTGTGGCATCACTTCCAGTTTAGCATTAAATGTCCTATTACTTCCAATTATTATAACACAGAGATCATTCCTATGTAAGAGCATATAACAGTTAGGCAAGAGCCACCACTCAACAGCGAACTCTCCTGAACAGTAAGTTAACCTCTAAAACTCCATACAAAATCCTAATTTTAACCCAAATTTTGGATGTCTATTTTTTGTAAATTTTCAGCAAAATTCCCTTCGGCCTGACCCAAGTCAAATTGCTTAGTTTCAGGTCCAATTTGATATTGACCCATATCTAAAGTGCAACACTTTCAGTTAAAATCTGACCAAGAGTAGCATCTGCATGGGCTTTGTATGGACTTGTTTTTTCCATCAGTATCCTTTGGATTTTCCAGTTTCCTCCCATACGTCACCAGCATACAGATAGAGTAATTAGTTTTTTTATGAAATTGGTTTGAGTGTAGGTCTGAGATTAGGAATAAGAGTGAGAGAACTCCTTATGGGGACCAGGAAATTGTCAGTGATGACAATCTCTGTACAGCACTGCACAATATGTTGATACTATACAGGCAATGAAAAATAAGCACATAATGAACAAACTCTATCTATCTATCTAAAGCCTTGGTGAAGACCTGCCAATTTCCTACATCCCTTTATCCCTTTAAAGTATTGCTCTTGAAATGCTGTCAGCATCATGCTTATATGTGAAGATGCAATCGAGTATTCAGTGCTGATTTCTAAATGCTTCTTTTTCTTCAATGTTCCTTAATGAGAAAAGGATGGGTAATCATGCAAGCAGTGATGATTTTTCACCAGGCTTCTAGGTAAAATCTGCATGAAGAATGTGTAAGATTTGTTATTTCTACTAAAGAGAACTTGAGGCAAAGACTTAAGATGTAACGAGCCCAGCTTGAAAGGCAGCAAATATGCCGCCTGTAACATTTCAGCAGTGCTAAAGAGGTTATTCAGCCACATATATTTTATTACAAACAGCTGAAAATCGTAAAAAAACACAATTAGAATAATACTTACCTTGTCAATCCCCTGGCACTCAAATGCTTACCCTGAATTGCTGATGAATATTTTTTTAAATTTAAATTTCACAGATATTTGCACCCTAGTTTATGAGAGGCCTGTGCAGCACGTAAGAATAGTGTGCAAATCATCTTTGTTTTTAGAAGACAATCAAAAGGCCAATATCTATTAACTCCTTAATGACCACCCACCGTCTTTTGACGTCGGCTGGTGCAGGTCATTCTTTCGACGCGCTGCAGACATCGGAGTTTGCAGCTCTGGGTGCCGCAGCAGCACTGGGAACGGGGATGTACTACACAGCCCTGTTCCCAGCATAGCTCCGCTCCCTGGTGCTTTAACCCCTTTTGATTGCCGCAGTTCATCACCGCAGCACAATGGGTTTCCCTGCTCTGTCGGGACACCCGATGACCCGACAGAGCCCGGGGAACGGCTGCACAGTCAGCCCTGGGGACCAAGAATAGCCCCAGGGCTGTCTGTGTAAGAAGCCAGTGACCAGGGCAAACTGTGTGCTGCTCTGATAACTGCCTGTTTCAAACTGACACAGATTACAATGTATTAACATATATGAATATGCTAATACATTACCAGGTGTAAAAAAAAAAGTAAAACAGTTCTCCCTTCATGGGATTTAAAAATAAGTAAAAAACATAAAAAGTGTAAAAAAATGATAAAAATAAATAATAAAATAAAAATAAATATTTAATAAATAATTGTGCATACATTACGCACACAAAAAAAACCTATGAATATCAGGTATCCATACAACCACAATAACCTGTAGAATTAATCTAACAAGTTATTAAGTGTGAAATGTGAATGGCGTAAAACAAAAATCCCAAGAACAAATGTACCTAGTAGGTCCCTACCAATAGTACCAAAACCTCTTGACCAGCATATATAGAAGACAATTTAAAGAGGAAAAATCGGTCCTAAAAAATAACTTTTATTAAGTATAATTAAAATATCATAATCTATCTCGAAAAGCTCACAAGACACTTTGGGAGGCAAACAACAACCACATGGGTGGGACCAGAGTGATATATAAAACCTGGCCCTAAAAAACCTTTAACATACCCCTCCCTTTAACTGAAAGAAATACAGGATAATCGCCCCGATAAGGGCGTTCCAGTCAGCAGCCTAACCCTAATTAAAAAACACCCGGTTATTCCTCATGGTCCCGTCCCAACAGGTTTCAATCATCCATGACATCCTCAGGGGACAGTCTGGAAAGATATAATTGGACCAAGTAGCTGGGTATAAAAAACAAATAAATGGCTGCAATAATGCAAGACACAAAAAATTAGAGGGTGATAAATACCTGATGGTAATTATGATGCAGAGACAACATAACATGCCGTGTTTTCCTAACTAGAGAGGACACGACCGTACGCTTCATCTGCATAATGCCACCTTGTAGGTTTGCAATGCAAACCAGCAAGACCACCAGGCTGTGGGAAGTACAAAAACAAAAACAAAGAGGGGGATGAGATAAACAGCCAACCCCAAACAAACCCCCCACCCCAAAGCATACACCCAGATAACTTACTATTGAGTTTCAGAACTGTAATTTCATCTCCCGCCCTGTAAGGGCATGACAGCATCGGCTGTGTGTGAGACGCCGAAATGTGTACAGGACGCAACACCGGGGCAGACAAACTAAGCAAGTGATTTTAAAAAACATGCTCAGTTAACAGTTAGTGAAACGACATTTATTGGTAGGAAAAAGAACTGATTATCCGTTCCAATTCTCCCAAGGGACATTGATAAAGTTAGTTAGGATATTATACTCAAATGGTCAAGTTGATTCAACAATGTTGTATATGCAAGGAAAAGAAAAAGAAACACCTTAAAGATAGCTGCTGAAATCCAACTGATCATTTAACCAGTTTGGTGCCTTAGTATTTAGGGTAAATGCCCAGAAGCTTTCCCTTTTGCAGCAATAGTCTGTCCAAGTTTCCACGTCTTTGAGAGGAGAGACCCGATCAATGCCCCTCCATCTGAGGCATTTAGAGTTCCCCCATGTATTGAGTGTATATGCCGTGAGTTGGTGTGTCACGTTGATGGCGAATATCGCCCCAAATGCTCCCCAATCCTACTCCGCAGCTGTCTTGGGGTTTTTGCCTACATAATTTCAGTCCACATGCACAGGTTATCAGAAAAACCCCACATGTTTTGGTCTTACAATTGATGAAATATTTAATCTGATAAGCCCTTTGTCCCTGTATCTTTGGAGAACGTATTTGTCTTTTCGACAAAGTCACAAAACGAACAATCCCCACATCTGAAAGAACCGTTTGGTCTAGTAAGCCACATATCTTTCTTTGGATTTACAAAGTGGCTACTGACCAGACAGTCCCTCAGATTTCTTCCCTTCTTATGAATACGAGGGGGCCTCCCCGACATAATCTACCAAATCGGGGTCCATTTTTCAACACTGGCAATATTTCTGTAGGGTCTGTCTCACCCGAGGGGCCGCATTGTCAAAGGTGCCAATGATGCGCTTTTCTTCTCTTGATCCTGGCTAGTATGGATTCTGGTGTCAAACAATTTGGACCCGGTCCTTGTCAGTGTATATTGATATGATTGTCTTAATATGTGATTTTTGGATAGCCCTTAGTCAAAACCGAGATCTCAAAAATGTTGGCCTCCTTCTTGAAATCATCCAAAGAGGAACAATTACGTCTGAAAACGCAGTACTGTCCACGTGGGATCCCCTTTTCATTGGTGTCGGATGGCAACTCTCCATCGCAGTAAAGAGTTTTTTGGCTGTAGGTTTTCGGGAGATGGTGGTTATTAGCTCCCCATCCTGACCTCTGCCAATACCGATGTTTAAGAATGGTAAAAATTCGGGGAAGAAATCTCAAACGTAAATCTAAGATTAAACGTATTGACATTCAAGTTCTGTACAAAATGGGCAAATTCTTCTTGTGAGCCATTCCAGATGATGAAGATATCGTCAATGAATCTAGCCCACAGGGCTATTTTGGTCAGAGAAAGGAGGAGGGGAGAGTCACCGAAGACCACGGGCGTTCCCCACCAGCCCAGGTACAGATTAGCATTTGGCCGGGGCACAAGAACCTGGGCCCCTGGCTGTACCCTGTAGCTGGTGGAAGACGTCCCCAATTTAAAATAGGAAATAATTCCTTGTGAGGGTAAAATGCAAAAGTTCCCCAACAAACCTGGGTTTTGACCTAAGATGTACCCCTCTGGAAGAGAGAAAGAATTCAACAGCCCTGCATCCCATAGAGTGGGGTATCGACGTATATAGGGCCTCTACGTCGATACTTGCTAAAAAGGCACTCTCACCAATCGTCAATCCCTCAATGCGCTTTAATAGATCCATAGTGTCCCTAACAAAGGATGGTAAGGTTTCAACAAATGGTGCCAGTATGTGGTCTAGATAGATACCACAATTTTGACAAAGGGCCCCTATCCCAGAGACAATGGGACGTCCCCTCAAGGGGGACACCCCCTTGTGGGAAATTTGGGCAAAGCATAAAATGTAGCAACCCTAGGTGTGCGTGGATATAGAAAGTCATATTCAACTTGGTCAATGAGTTCCATCTCTTTTGCCTGTGTTAGTAATTCTTTTAGTTCTGCTTGAAAACCCATAGTAGGATCTGCTGATAAACGTGCATAGCAATTTTTATCCATTAAAAGATTCAGGCACATCTCCCGATATTGCTGACAATTCATCCCCTACAATGTTGCCCCCCCTTTTTTTTTGTTTTTGTACTTCCCCCAGCCTGGTGGGCCTTGCTGGTGCATTGCAAACCTACAAGGTGGCATTAGCAATGAAGCGTAAGGTATTGTCCTCTTTTGTTTATGTAAACACGCATGTTATGCTGTCCCCTGCATCAGTAATTACCATCAGGTATTTATCTACCCTCTAAATTTTTGTGTCTTGCATTATTGCAGCCATTTATTTGTTTTTATACCCAGATACTTGGTCCAATTATATCTTTCCAGACTGTCCCTGATGATGTCATGGATGATTGAAACATGTTTGGGGGCGGGGGCCATGAGGAATAAAAAGGTGTTTTTTCAATTAGGGTTAGGCGCGGACCAGGAACGCCCTTATCGGGCGTTTATCCTGTATTTCTTTCAGTTAGGTAGGGGTATGTTAGGTTTATAGGGCCAGGTTTTATATATCACTCTGGTCCCACCCATGTGGTTGTTGTTTGCCTCCCAAAGTGTCTTGTGAGCTTTTCGAGATAGATTATGATATTTTAATTATACTTAATAAAAGTTATTTTTTAGGACCGATTTTTCCTCTTTAAATTGTCTTCCGTAAAACAAAAACCAAAAAAAAAACTTTTTAAAAAAAAATTCAAAAAAATTCTGCAATTATTTGTAAGTGAACTTAAACTATTCCCCCATAAAGTACAACTTGTCTCAAATAAAATGATGCATCATAAAACTGCATCATTGAAAAAATAATAAAGTTACAACTGTTGAAAAGCAAGGAGGCAAAAACTGAAAAAAAATTCTGGTCATTAACTACTTTTCTGGCGTTCGGCTTAAGGGGTTAAGTCAAGAACATTTTATGAGGAAAACAGTATTCAGAAACGAAAAGCAAACGGTCTATTTTACTGTAAGGAATTTCAGTGGATTACAGTGGTTAGGTGGAAGTTTGGGTATACAGGAGCACACATTCACTAAATCTGTCTAGTACTAACACAATGTAAAATGTATCACAGTGGCTTATGTTGTATGATAAATCTGGCATGTTTAGACACATTTTTCTAACTTTATACCATCTATTAGTTGGCTTAGTCTTATGTGACTTGAGGAAGGCTGCATCCAATAGGTGACACCGAGTCCTGTCTCTGTTCCCTTCTGCTTACCTGAATGTATTTAAATTTTATTGGACTGATCATTGCACATAATTCTCCACAAACCTACAAAACTCCTCTCCCTAATGAGGAATGTTAGCCCTTTTCAGGTATGTCTAACCCTCTTATGCAACCAATCAGTATTCTACTCTGCACTGCTAAGTACAGACAGCTCCTTCAACTGTCTGTAGATGGGTATATGACTTGGCTTTACTCATAATCACAGTGCAGGGCTCAGTGAATTGAATGTGACTTGAGGAATGCTATATCTAATAGATGCCTTTGAGCTCTAGCTCTTTACCCTTAAGCATATTTGAATTATTTAGCTGGCTTAGTTTTTTTGCCAAAAATGCGCCAAATTTTTTTTCTCAAGGTATTGCACATTAAGTGAGGCCATCCAAGATACAGCATCAAAGTGTCAAAAAATTATTTAAAATATACTATCAATGTGGTGTAAAGCATGTATGTCAGCATTTTTGTGCAAATTTCCATAACAAATGTGTCCCATTTTCTAATAGTAACCAACCAAACTTCAGTGCTATATCCAACAATGGGAACTGCCTATGGCTGCCAGGGAAATGTATTATATCCTCACTACTCCCCCTTCCTCCCCCCTCTGCCAATCCCCTTTTACTGGCTTCCATTGCCCGTGATTTCACTTCAATTACTAACATGACCCACAAGGCTCTCCAAACCTCCCCCCCCCATACATCTCGTCCCTTTTCTCCGGATACCTCCCCTCCAAAATCTCCGCTCCTCAAGGGCCTTCTTCTCTGCTCTCTTTTTTATCAGCTCCCACATAACCGTCTCCAAAACTTCTCCGCGCTTCCCCATTCTCTTGGGAAATCATGCCCCAGCACATCAGATTCTCCTCCACCTTCACCAGGTTCAGAAGCAACCTGAAAACCCATTTCTTCAGGATTGCCTATAAGCCACAATAACCTCGCTGTCATTGTACTACCCCACAAACATGTCTGCCCCTCACCTTCTGTCTCTTTCCTCCTCCTTGTAGATTGTAAGCCCTCACGGGCAGGGTCCTCTCCCTCTGTTGTGCCAGTTGTAAGTCATTCATCATTATCATTGTACTCGTTTGAAATTTGTTATGTACTGTATGTAACCCCCCTTGAATGTACAGCACCCTGGAATCAATGGCGCTTTAAAATAAATACTACTACTACTACTAATAATAATAATAATAATAAGAATAAGAATATCCTACTATATTCCAAGCTACAAAGTGGCCACTGACAAGAAAACCTGCAGACAAGGGTCAAGGAAAAAAGCTATTTTAATATTAAAAGTTGAGTCCCAAGAAAATATAAGGGTCATGTGGACGACATCTTTTAATATCTGAAGTTTGTTTATGGCAGCCTGTAGTCAAGAGTCTATCCAAAGAAAACAGGCTGCCATGTACAACAGACTGTACTGATTAATTTTCAGATAATGCTGATAAAGAGATTGATCCTCATGATACTATGTTATATTAGAGAAATGCTATTTAAGCTTTTCCCTATTTTTCAAAGCATTCCTAACATCCTACATTTCTAATTTGTAGCTGCCTCTATTACTGTGATCGATTTTAGACTAGGACTCTTTTAGTACTCCGTTAGTAGAGCCAGGAAGAGAGCAAGAGATTGTTACGGTCACTTGGTTTTATATCTATGACTAATTTGCCATTCTCCACATTGTTCTAGGCATCAAGATAATTTATTCTAGGAAGGTTAACGAACACAATGAATTCAATTGTTGGATGTAGTGTGATTATTGCTTCACACATTTACTTTGATGCTCTTGAAATAAAAATTGTGAACTAATGCCCTTCTAACTTCAGCCATTATGCAGGTTTTCAATTAAACAACACAGGTGGCTACTGTTTTCAGAACCTTTATGATTTAATAATAGTACTGTACTGTGCAAAAGTTTAGGCAGGTGTGGAAAAAAATGGCAAGTTCCTTAAAAAACTATGTACAAGTGAACCTTATTAACTTTGCATTTTTTCCACACATGATTAAAACTTTGTGCTATCTTGGTCAAGAGTAATTGAAATATAAAAATATATGTTTACTTGAAAGATGACTTCTATTACTATTACAGGGGATACCCTGTAGTCCATCTATCAGACATTAATAAATTTATTTGTAGAGAAATATCTACACTTTTCCATATATTTAGACTGATGGTAGAAGTAACAATGACGACATATGGACTCTTTGTCTGGTGGACTGAGTGTCCCAGTGATCTTCAATTTCAATTATACAGGCAGTCCCCAGGTTAAGAACAAGATAGGAACTGTAGGTTTGTTCTTAAGCTGAATTTGTATGGAAGAACAGGTATATTTATTAAATGTAACTCCAGCAAGAAAGTTTTTTTTTTCTTAGTTTTGGATTGTGCAGGGATTTTTCTGTCTGTGCGCCTATTTAGAAGATTTCACCTCACTTTCTGTCTCAGTGCTGCTGTGGCATGCTGGCACTTGTAGTTTCAAAGCTACTAGCTGCTGTGGAATATGGAACTACAAGTGAGAGCATGCCACAGCAGCACATGTTAAACACATGTACTAATCAGCACCCATACAATTAGTAAGTGTGGTTCCACAACTGCAAATACATCATACATACATCATGTAACACATGTATTAAATGTATGGGTGCTGAAATGATACAGTAAAGGCCAGGAGGGGTCATGTAGACCAGAAGCAGTAAGAACACACTGGATGTGCCAGGGGCCGATAGCACAAATCTTGCAGCATGAGGGAGAGCTGTTGTGCTGGCTTAGAGATGGAGGTCCAAGTGCAAGGCGAGTGGGCGGGAGGAAAATAAAGAAGAACTGATGTGCCGGCTGGAAGACGCAGTGGGCAGAGAAAAGCTTGCAATATGTCGAGGTTATTATGGAGGCGTGACACAGTGTGTGATTTCAACACACGGAGCCACGCCCTACAAGTCTCTGTTTGTAACTAGCGGACGGATGTAGGTTAGAACGTTGTAAGTCGGGGACTGTTTGTATTTATATCTCCAGGAATATCTACCTGCTGGACAACCAATCCAGCTCAACCACTTTTCTATGGATATAATTTCAGAGATACTAAGAAAACCATGACTGATGATTATGCATAATATGGTGAGGCCTCTCTGTGGTACATTGCAGTGTTATATGTCCTCTTTATGTGCTACATAGACTTTTCTATATAAACTGAAGTGTCATCTGCCTTTTTTCTTTTTTACAAATCCTGTACTACACCTGAATTACACATACTAAATGTATGTAATGCTGCAACTTGGCCTGTATTCCTCTTTAACTGTGCTACATGTACTGCACAAGTCTCTGCTTGTGCTACATATACTGTCTGTGCTACCTCTGTCTGTGCTACATGGGCTGTTCCTCTTTACCGGCTCTGCGCTTGTGTGGCTTCTGTTTGGTTCAACACTGGTTCGATTGAACAGTTCAAAAATTTAGACTCAGGACTTCCCGAACAATAATTTATTTTCAAATCTAAACCTAACCCCTTCCTAACTTGTATTTAAGGTTTGGGTTTATATGGGTTAACTTGCCTTGCTCTTGGTCTAGTTGCGATCTATATTCCTGTTCCGATGTCACCAGTTTCTACAACATAGGGGTTACCCCTATTTATTAAGCAATGCTAGTTGGGCATCACTGCTACCATTAGGATTATGTATTTTTACTGGTTTTAATAGCTAAACCTAGAGGGGGCTATATACCTGGGGGGCTATGTACATAGAGGAGGCTATATACCTAGGGGGGCTGTGTTCCTGGAGGGGGCTATATACCTGAGAGGCTATGTACCTAGAGGGGGCTATATGCCTAGGGGGCGACTTTGTGTTACTCAAGGAGGGTCTAAAATATACCTAGGGGAGCCATATATATAGTGGGATCTGTGTACCTATAGGAGGCTATATACCTAGAGGTGGCTATATACCTAGAGGGGGCTGTGTACTTGTAGGGTGCTATATATCTAGAGGGGGGCTGTCAACCTAAAGGGGACTATATATCTAGGGGGGCTGTGTACCTAGGAAGCACTATATACCTAAAGGGGGCTGTGTACCTACAGGGGGCAATATACCTAGGGGGAGGTGTACCTACAGGGAGCTACAGTATATACCTAGAGGGAGCTGTTTACCAATAGTGGGCTATATACCTAGAGGGGGCTATGTACCTGCCATGGGATATATACCTATAGAGGGCTGAGTACATTTGGGGAGCTATAAACCTAGAGGGGGCAGTGTACCTACCTACAGGGGGCTTTATACCTACAAGGAGGCTGCATACCTACCTACAGGGGGATGTTTACCTACCTACAGTGGGTTATATACCTACATGGGGCTGTATACCTATCTACAGAAGGCTATATACCTACTGGGTGCTATATACCTAGAGGGGTATGTGTACTTGCAGGGAGATATATACCTGGATGGTTGTGTACCTGCAGGGGGCTATATACCTAGTGGGGCTGTGTACCTACATATAGGCGGCTATTTACCTACAGGGGGCTTTGCAACTACCTACAGAAGGCTATATACCTACAGGGGTCTGTGTCCCTACCTACAGGGGGCTGTATACCTACCTACAAGGGGAAAATATACCTACCTATCTACAGATGACTGTATAACTTCCAACAGGGGGCTGTATTCCTATCTACAGATGACTGTATACCTGCCTACAGGGGGCTACTTTACCTACCTACAGTGGGTCTGTATACCTACCTACTGGGGTCTATATAACTACCTACTTATTGGTGGGCAACATTACTAATTTCTTACTTAATGGGGGGTGCCTATAAAAAAGGTAGGTGGTCTCTATATGGCGCGGTTGTAGATTGTACCTGAGTTGGTGTCTGACCACTCTGTGGTCTCTATATAGCGGTGTTGTAGGTTATAAGTTTATCAATGAAGTATATATTTATTCCTGTGAGTGGTTGTGTAGGTTGGGGACCTAGCTCTGCCCTGGGGGCCCATGATGATGTTAAGATGGCCCTGTATACACCTGTTTGCTGGAGGAAACCTATTGCAACAACTGATATAATCAGACACAGAACTGTAGGGCGGGCAGAAGTTGTAGTCTTACAGAAAGAGTTCGGTCATTAGGGATAATGGGCAACAAGTCACGGAAGGCAGTAAGGAATCAGCATGAGTAACACGCCGAAGGTCAAGGCAGGCAACAGACAAGCAGAACGATCAGAATAAAAACCAGGTCAGAACCTCGAAAATACTGCCCAAAAACAATTTTGCTATATGCCAAGATTAAAGGATCCATTCCTCAGGCAATGAGCAGAATGACAGTGCCTCTTAAATCTCATTCAGTGTGTGTGTATTGGTGGAGGAAGCTGAACAGTGGTGCACACTGGGCCTTTAGAAGCATAGGAGCCTCGTGCAGGAGGTCATTTCATGTGGCGGACAAAACACTGCTGATAGAAAGAAGCAGAGAGCACTTGCTGCATGAAGTGGTGAAGAGGAATCTAGGTGCAACTGCTACACACTTGGGAAAAGGGAAGTGTGACACTTATTCTTTTTACTAATTTTAAAAAAAGTTGCCATGTGCCCTTTACTGATCTATAGTAACAAAAACCTATACTTAACTTTTCCATCGCCAACATTCCTTGCTCCCGTGTCCCCTGAAGGTCTGTTACTGATGAAACCCCTTACATGGGTCATAGGACCAGGCACCAATCATTGGCCTCATTGGTCATATGTTTGCAGGTACTGCACATCGCCGCAGTACTGTGAGCCATGAATTGGACACCGTAAATATTTGACCAGCAAAGGGTGATAGATATTGGAGCTTTAGATGTGCTGGAATGCTGGTGCCCATAGGAGTAAATACTGGTTTATTTTTTTAAGTTGTAGCAGTGGGGGTGATAGTCAACTTATTTAAAGTACTGGAAAACGTCTTTAACAATAAATTCAATCTACAATCGTTGTCCCAGAACAAATCAACATTGCATGCATGTAATATTAATATCTTGAGAGTGCACTGTAATAGCATGATTGCCAACCCTGGTATATGCTTTTTTCCCTCTACGCTAGTCCACAGATTTTACATATCACGTATGGTATGTTGGTTGACAACTGAAATCAAGTCTTAGCATCTGGTATTCAGGCTCCTAAGTATACATTATACGGCAGAATGCACTATGACATTAAACCTAACATGTATTACCAAAGAAAAAAATGAGAGAGGGTGTAGATGGAATAACTTGATCAATGAGATTATTATCTTTTACAATCATGGAGAGGCCCTGGGACATTAATGGACAGCAATAGATTTTTCATGCTAAGGCAGTTTGACCGAATAATCAAATTCTATTAAGGAAAGGAAAAGTAAACGTTATCCTGATATATAACATAGAAAATCACATGCTATATTTTATGAAAGAACATTGTCCACAGCATGTCTTATGAAAATGGATAATTATTATTTACACTATTTCCATTAACAGCAATGTTAATCATTTTCCTTTAGGGTAGTGCATAGAGCCCATTAGCTATAATGTGTTTTTTTCATATTTATTTTAATATTCAGCATTAATTATTGCTTATTTATAAATGTATTAGTTATTTGCTTATTTTTTTAAATTTGAGTAGAAATTAATGCTACAATATACACATAATAATTATTACAAGTGGTCTGTGATTTAAGAAGATGTAACACCAAATATGTTTAGTCTGAGCTACTGTCAATTTGGCAGTGTAGGAAAATCTCCCTTTCTTTTCTTAGTGTGATTTTACACCTAGTATTTTTCAGATAAAGCCACTGCAGTTTTTGATGCAGTTTTAGCAGAAAAAAGTCCTTCCTTTATATCCCCCATTATTTTTGAATGCACTCTTGATATTGGCTCAAAAATTTGTTAAACACTCCTGATAATAATAAAAAGAAAAAAAAATACTTTGGAATTCAGTAAAAGCAGGAATAAATTACCATACCCAAATGTACAATATTTCAGCCCTTCTCAATAGGGCCTTTAAGCTTGCAATTTGGAACTCTAAAGTCTTGTTGCGTCTGGAACGTGTTCTACATTATCCATATATGTGGATCTGAATACCTGGTTTAATGTGTGAGGCATATATGCTTGGTGTTCTAGGCTATTCTGTCCAACAAAGAAAGCATAAACAGAAAAGAACAGAACAAAATTAGTCACACTGTTTTTTCTGTTTTAAACCTATATTTCGCACATTTATCCGAAGACCTTGTAGCGATTTAAATGTATTTAGCTGATTAAAGCTGGTAAACCCCCATGTAACGTAGTTTAAAAGGGGGTTTTGTCTCACTATTTTATTCATCTCCCCCTCAGTCCTTTTTTTGTTTCATTTTGAATTCAGGGGTGTTTTTACTGCTTCACTAGACTTCATAGAACCCAGGTCGTCTAAAACAACCAGTGTTGGCACCTATGGGATAATCAAACGGTCTGTAGCTAAGCACCTAGGAGATGTGCGTCGCAAAGGGGTTTCAGGAATAGTTAGGACACGTTAAGGATAATTTTGCAAAGTGATTGTTTTTTGGAAGATTTTTAAAATAAAAAGCAATCCTTGTAGTGAGACACCCCTTTAAGTAAGAATTTTGTTCAACCTGCCTGCACTCATGTAATAGATACAAAGTGCTTCCTTTTTGTTTTTTTACTTCCCTTTAATTAAACCCAATACAAGAAAAAAACCCAAACATGTGTATGAAGTCTAAGGATCAAAATAAATGACAGAACACAAAAAAAAAAAAGTATTAAAAAACACCCTCAAGATAATTCAGGGGCTTTACTCCCCCTCAGATTTTAGTCACGTGTCAGGCTTTTTTCTCATTCGAAGACAGGGCTGTCTTTTTCTTAGTTTACCCCAGTTGCCCGGGGGCCCCCATAAGCAGGCCCCCGGAATGATGTAAATTGTGGGATTCCAGAACTTCCTGAACCCCCTGCTGATAGATACAAGTTGTACAGTTGAAAAAAAGAATGTGTCCATCAAGGATGAGAAGTTAAAAACTGGAAAAAAGGGTCTTTAACCACTTTTTTGTTTAACACCAAACTAAACTTTCCCCGTACCCATTGACCTTAAACCTTTTACCCACAGATTAAAAAGTGGGGAAAAGGAGCTTTAACCCCCCTTTTATTGAACTGGAATTGATTCCTGTTCGACCGCAGAACCAAACCCGCTGACCCCAAATTAAAAAAGTCTGGGAAAAAAAGGGGGCTTTCAACCCCCATTTTAGTTTAACTGGACCCTTTTCTATACTTTTCCCGTACCCCAAATGGGCCATTAAAAAGTCTGACCCCCAATTAAAAAATCGGAAAAAGGGGTCTTTAACCACCCTTTTAGTTGAAAGGACATTGACAAACCCCGCCGGCCACAGCATGACCCCAAACCCGCAAGACCCCCACATTTAAAAAAAGTTCCCCGGAAAAAGGGTCTTTAAAAACCACCATTTTTTTTTCACTGGACAAAAACCCGTCCTGGGGCCCCAGCATGACCCCCTAAAACCTGTTTGACCCACAGTCACAAAGTTCATATGCTATTTTGTACAGTGGCTGTCATTTAGAATATTTTTTGGTAACGACTTTGTTTACAGAATTTATTTAGGGAGTTTTATTTATATTTTTTCATTTTACCCTTTTTTTCTTTTTTTCAAGTTGATAAAATACAAAAAAACCCCTCCCCCGCATTTTTTAAAAGGTATTTTTTACCGGTAGATGTGTTTAATTGTCCGCACACCCCAAAGTAAAACAAAAATCCAATCATCCCCCAAAAAACCTTCTTTGTTAGAAGACATTTGCCCCCTGGCTTCTGAACTGTTCAGCCAATCAATTTAATGGTTTTATTTTTCCCCAAATCCTTCTTCATTGATTAGGGACAGACTCCCGGAGATCAAATGATGGACCCCATTACTCCAGCCCCAAAAAATTTAAGCCTCCAAAATTTTGCAATTTTGTGTCCACCCCGGACCCCTTTTTTACACTACTTAACCTCACAGAAATCACTTTTCAAAATCGATTTTTTAGAGAAATCTGAAGCTCTCCGATTGCCCCCAAAGGTGAGAGCCAGTCTGCCGTCAGCCTCTGTTAACACGGAGGGCCCCCCGAACTTTCAGTGGGGCGGGAAGACCCGCTAGCGCTGTCATCTATAAAACGCAGGTTCAGCAGCCAGACGGAGTTACAGTGGGTCGGGAAGCCCAGGCTGGCGTCCGTCATCTTTAAAAACGGGAAAAAAGCCTTGAAGCGCAACCAAAAAACGTCCGGGGTGAAGCAGAGTGCGGAAACGGGGGTGAGGGAAGACCCCAGCCTTCCCAGTACACATCAAGACCTGGGTAGCGCTTGCCCCCCCGTAGATGCGGACCAATTGAGCTTCATTGGAAAAATTTTGGTTAACGCTCCCGTTCCCCCCAGTGCCCTTTTTCTTGTTTTTCTTTCTCTTTTTCTCAACGTCTGGGGGAAATTTTCTCTTTACTTTGTTCTCGCGTGCTCCTACTCCATGTCCT
>JAODAL010069689.1:0-16238 GCA_025379985.1 Phyllomedusa bahiana
GTTGCGTTTTTCCCTTTAAAAGGGATAGTCTAATGTCCATTTAAACTAAAAAAGGTTTGGGTTTAAAGACCCCCTTTTTCCGGGACTTTTTTAAATGTGGGGGGGCATGCAGGTTTTTGGGGGCCCCTGGTGGTCCAAGGGCAGGGACATATAAAGGGCCAGTGAAACTAAAATGGGTGGTTGAAAGGAAATCCTTTTTCCCGGGACTTTTTTTAAACTGGGGGGCAAGCATGGGTTTTTTACTCTTGGGTTTTGGGGGCCCATGGACAGGTTTTGGTTTAATGTCCCCTGAAACCCAAAAAAGGTGGTTGAAAGACCCTTTTTTCCCCCGGCACTTTTATTAATCTGTGGGTCAGACAGGTTTTTAATTTGGGCATATGATTTTGGGACAGGACGGGAAAGTCCAAAGTCCATTCAACTAAAAAAGGTGGTTAAAACTCCTTTTTTCCGGCACTTTTTAAATCTGGGAGTTTTTGCAGGTTTTTGGGGTCATGCTGCGTTTCCCGGACAGGGATATTCCCAAAGTCCATTCGGGAAAATACAAAAAATTGGGTTTTAAATCATACTGCCTTCTTTCACTTTTTAAAATTTTGGGTCAATTTCGGTTTAAGTTCCCTGCTTTTGGTGCAAAAACACCGGGGTAGGAAAATTTGGCCTGGATTTTTTTTCTGTGGGGGCCCCTTTTAAAACCTAATTTTTCCAGCCCTGGGTTTTTTGTAAGAATGAAAGGGAAAATTGGGGCCTCTCCCCTAACTTTAATGGTCATCGGCGATTTTAAACTATTATCGACTATCGGAAATCGTCTGATAATTGCCCGAAATCGACTATCGACCCGGGTGACATAGTCAAAAGTTTAAACGTCTATTTACAACTTAACAAACTCAAAAGGATAATTTTTATGGGGTCAGTTTTGGGAAAATCCCCTAGAAATGAAAGCCTGGTTTTTTTGGGTTAAATTTTTAAAAAAAACAGAACTTGGGGTTTGGGAAATTTTAACTGTTTCTAACAACTTTGGTTTAAAAGTCACCACAAATTTTAATTTTGTGGGAGGGGCAAAAAAATTAAATTTAAAAAAGGCCCCGGGGGGCCGGCTTGACATTTGGGACTGTGAAGGGACCCTTTTTTCCCGGGGCTCCCCCACCATTGCCCCTTTTTCTTTGGGCCCCTTTTTCTCTTCTCACCATGGGAAATCCTCAAAAAAAGGAAAAAAGGGGGTCCTGCCCCACACTCCTGAAACCCCCCAGGGGGGATATCTTCCGTTATTTTGGGGGGTTTTTCGGTGCAAATGCCCCGCAGAAAGAAACCGGCCGGCCAAAAGAGGGCCCCCCGCAAAATGGCTGCCCAACTCCAGGCCTTTTCCCCAACCAAACTGCCGTCCGACCACAGCCTCCCCCCTTTCCCCCCCACCCCGGTTTCCCGTCGCGGAAAAAAAGGGGCCGGGGTCCCCGTGGAAACTCCAAAACCCCCTTAGGCTCTGCCCTTCCCGCCCCAAAACCCCGTACTCCGGCGGAACCTTCGGCCCCTTTTCCACTCCCCCGCCCCCGCCGACAAGGAAAAGGGGAGGGCCTTGGGAGGGCCCCCCCGTCACCACCCGACCTGCAGCCCCAAGCGGGACGGCGAAACTGACGGGCCCCCGCTCCTGGGCCCTCATCCTCGGCGGAAAAAAACTCCCCCCCGGGGGGTTCCCCCCCGCCTCATCTGTGCCGGAAGGGGGCCCCACCGGAAACCCCGGAAACCCCGCAGCGAACCCGACCCCGGCGCCCCGCCTCTCCAGGGGCGACCCTTTAGCAAAAAAAACCTGCCCGGGAACGGGTTTTTTCCCCTGTTTCCCCCCACAAAAGGGGGCCATCGCTCCCCCCAGCGTCCATCCTCCCCCAGCAAGGACCGGCTTTCACCCACGGCGCCCCCTCTGTGCGGCCCTGCTGAAGCCAACCCCAAAAAGGGCCCCCCGCAGGGTTGTCCCCCGGCCACCATGCTCCCCGGGGGGAAACTTTGAGGTAAACCGGGGCCCGGGGGGGTTTTTCCCGGTTTCCCAGAATTTTCCCCGGAAACCCCTGCTTCTTCTGACCCCCTACCCCCCCGACCCAACTTTGGGGGCCCCAAAACATTCCCCCCCAAACCTCTACAAGGGGGTCTGGGTCCCCAAGGGCCCCTCCACCCTTGGCCCGGCCCAATTTTCCTTATAGGCTCCCCCGCCCCACTCCAATGCCCCTGCCGCACAGGGCCCTATGCAGGACTCCAATATGAGGGCCGGGGCCCCCCCCGCAGCCCACCTCAGGATATTTTCCCTGGGAAAAGGGGCCCCGGCAAACTGCCTCCCATTTCCACCATCCCAAACCCAAACCCATGGAGGCACCTCTAAAATCCCCCTAGCCCTAACAGGGCCCCCCCAACACCTCTGGGGAACCCCCCTTTATGGGCAGACCCTCCCCGGGGACCCCCCGGGGGACGGAAATTTAAAGCCCTCCGGGCCACGGCCCTCGCGGTTTTCACCTTCATGGTGACCCGGGGTTCCCTTTCCCGGGGTGGTCCCCCCCCCCGCCATGGCCCCCTGGTTTAAACCTTTCCCCCAAAGGGACCTTTTTCTTTAACAAACCCCAAAGGGGCCTTTTCATCATGCCTCTTTTAATCCCCCGGACTGCCCGTAAAAGGGCCCCCCCTTACTCCCAAAAGTCCCCCGGTCTTTAAAATCTCGTAAACCCGCCCAAAACCCAAAGTGCCACTCTTCCCCCTTCTCCCCCCCCCTAACCAACCCCCTGGGGACCCCACCCCGGGCCCCACCCCCCAGCGGGTCCCCCCTAAACCCCCCAAAAAATCCCCCCAGTTTTCCAAAACCCGGGGCCAAAAATTGTCACTTAAACCCGGGTCCCAGCTTTTTTGGAAACCCAACCCCCTTCCTACCCCGCCCCCCGGGCATCCCCAGCTATACACTGACAAATAGACAAATTGGGGAAAAAAAAAGGGTGCTAGCTTTTCCCTTTCCCATCTCTCATTTGCTTTTCAACAAAAAGTGGACAAAACCCTTTCAAAAAGGGAAAAAGAAAACCTCTACAAACCTCCTTATCCCACCCTGCAATTTTACGGTAAAAGCACCCCTTTCCCCCCCAACTTAAAATTTCCCCCTTCAACAACACTTAGAAAGATGTTGGGAAAAACAGAGGCCGCAGGAAAAAACCCCCCGAATCCCCAGGCCCCCCCGGAAACAATGACAACGTCTAGTTTAATTCAAACCCTCCTAAACCCCTTTAAAACGAAATCCTGGGGCCCCCACCCCTTTTATACTTTTCATTCCCAACCCGGGAAAAAAGTCCATAGAGCCTTTTTCCCCCCCCACCAGTAATGACCTCTACAACCCAAAAGAAGTGGGTAGGCCATTAATTTTTTTGGTCTTAAGGGGGAGATCATTCAAAAGTCTCCGTAGAGGCCCCTCCGGGCCCCGTTATCTGGGCAAAACCCTTTCCAAAACTTTCCCCGGGCTTGTCCCCCCCCCACACATTGGCCCCAAAGCGCCCCTGCTGAAACCTTCCTTTAAAGTTCCCTTTAAAAATAAAAACTTTCCCGAAAGGTGGGGTTTCCCGTTCTCCCCTCACTGTTTGGGCCCGGGGGAAAAACCCCGTAACCCTGGGTCCCCCCCAGAAGACCCCTTTTTGCCTTTCCTCCGCGCCTGCAACTGCCCGACATAGCCCTGTCGGGGTTTTCCCTCCATCTCCTCTCCCCCCATCCAAGAAGCTCCTGTCCGGGGCCCCCCCTGCCCCGATCTCCACCAGGGCTTTTTCCGGGCCCCCCCCCACCAAAAAGGGAAAGGGGAAAGGGCCCCTTTTCAAGCGCAAAAATTTCCCCGATTAAAACCCATAAAACCCCTGCCCTTTCCCCTTCGCTCCTCCCCCCAAAAAGAATTTTTTTGCCCTTTTTGGATGACTCCATCCATCCATTTTTTCATTGTTCCCCCCCTTTTTAAATCAAACCCCCCCTTTCGTTTCCCCTAAAACTGCACTTTCCCTTAAAGGGTTTTTTTCCCCTTTTTTGGGCCCGGATACTGGGGCCCCTGTTTCCCCAAAGCATCCTTTTTTATCCGGGAAACTAGTTAAAATTTTCTGCAAACTTCTTCGTTACCCCCCCCGTAGGTTTTTGGGAAACTTCCCCCGGGCCCCTTCCTTTTTTCCCTTTTTTACCCGGAAAAACCCCCGGTTGCTTTGGCAAAAATTTTTTTCAAATTTGTGTTAAAACCCCCAAGGGGGGCCCTCTCCTGCTTTTGAGTCCTTCCATTTATTTTTTTTTAACCCCCCCCCCCCCCCTTTTTTTTTTTCTTTTTTTTTTTTTTTCCTCCTTTTTGTTTTTTTTCTTTTCCCCTTCCCCTTTTTTTTTTTTCGGTTTTTGGGGCGGATCCCGGTTTCGGCCCTTATCCCACTCCCTGAGGGATTAAATGGGAGACCCTTTTGGGATAGCCTTCATTCAAAGCCAAGGCCCCCCAAAAAACCTTTGAAAAGGTTTCCCCAAATAAAAAAACCCCTTTCCACCGTAAACAAGTCCCCCCGATTTTATGTCCGCAGGAAAACCCCCCTTCCCAAAACGGAATTTAACCCCCTTTTTTTAAAAAACCCGGGGACTTCCCACCCTTTGGGACGTTTCCAACCCTTTTCCCCTTCAAAAATAAAAAAGGTTTTGCGATTGCCATCCACAAGGGCCTATCTCAAAAAAGGGAGAAATTTCATTGTTTTAAAAAGAAACTAGATACCCCCATTCCTCCCCCCTCTCAATCCCCGGGCCCCAAATTGGGTTTTTCTTTAGTTTAAAAATATGCCCCCAAAACCCAAAGGGGGGGTCCCCTTTTTTTTTTAAAGTCTTAAAACGCTCCTTAAAAACCTTTTATGCCCAAAGGGGGACCTTTTTTTATTTTTCGGAGATTTTTTTTCCTACACCCTTTACCCCTTTTCCCTGGGGTAAAACCTCCGGCCCGATCCCCCAGTACCCCACTCATCCATTGAAGGGTTAAAAAAACCCTATTGAATTTTTCCCAAACCTTTTCGAGGGGTTTAGACTTCAACACCCCCCCGGTCCCAAGGGGCTAACTTTCTTTTTTCACCCACCCCCACCCTAAAAGTAGGGTTGAATTTTAACCTCCCTGAAAAAAACAGCGCCCTTTCCGGTTTTAGAACTACTTCTAAAGGGAAATTTTCCTTATGGTCCCCACCAAAGCTTCCAATTTTTCAGACGCTTTAACTCCCCCGCTCGCCCCGACCCTAAAGAGATTTTTGGAGGCGAAAAGAAAACTTTGTTATCTGGGTTCAGTTCCCGTTTGGCGACCGCAAAACGGGCCCCTTGAACATTTTGTCTCTGAACCCCCTAAAAAGCGGGGTTCTAAAAGCCCCCCATCATGCAAAGGGAGGCTTTTAAAAGCTGTTGCGAGGTGCTTAATCAAACATTGGAAACAGACCCTTTAAAAAAAAACCCGGGGCCCATAGCTGGGCCCCCAAACCTCCGAGGGTCTCCTCCCTGGAACTCCCCTTTTTCCAAAAAAGGCCCCTTTTTTCCTTCCCCCTTTAAGAGCTTCCGTTGCTAAGGCCCTTTAGGGCCGCAGCTTTTTTGCTCCCCCCGGAAAAACCCAAACTTTAAATTTAAAAACCCAAACCCCAGCAAGCTCTACGAGAAAGGCAAATTTAAATGGGTCCCTTTCTTGCAAAAAATTGCCCAAAGGGGTCCCCATATCTTCTTCTTTTACCCCGATATCAAGACCCCCTCGGCGCCACAGTAAAACCCCCGACCCCCTGAAAATAGCCAAAGGGGTTTTTTTATTCCTATTACCCCCTAGGGGGAAAACAATTTTTCCCAAACCAATTTTTTTCTCTCCCCCCCCTTTTTCCCCCCGCCCGAAATTTTCCCCCCCTTTCCAAGTCCTTTTTCAGCTGACGAAGCCAGCGACCTGGGGGCTACCTTTCACAATGGGAGGAACTTGCCTGAAAGGGGGGAGGGGCCTTCCCCCGGGGGGAAAAAGCCCAGGGCCCCCGGGCGGCTTCACGCCAAATTTTTTTTAAGAAACCCCACCCATTTCCTTTAAAACCCCCTTAAAGTTTCAGGCTAAACTCTTTTAAATCTCCTCCCCCTTTTCACTGACTCTATTTAAACCCCATGAAGCCCCCGGGTTTTCCCCAAAACCCCCCCAAAAAGGGTCCCAAAGGTGTGGGGGCAGTTACAGACCCATCTCCCTTTCCCAAACGTGGAACCCCAAAAAATTTTTTTGCCAAAAATGTTTTGGGAAAACGCCTCCAAAAGGGCCCAAAATTCCTTTTTTCCGGTCCATTCCCGAAACCCGGGGCGGTTTTTTTGTCCCCCGGGGGGGGAGGCCCAAGGGGTAATAAATCTCAAAACTTTTTGGGAAAATAATCCACTAAGGGGGCCCCCTTTCCCGGGAAGATTTTCCCTTTTTTTTATCCTTTCCAAAAAACGCCGAGAAAGCCCCTTGACAGGGTTTTTTATGGGAGTCCCTGAAACTCAACCTTGAAAACCCAACCCGGGGGTTGGGGCCCATTTTCACAGCTAAGATAATGTCCCTTTTAACCCGAAAACCCTTTCGGGCCCAAATTTTGGGGAATGGTTTCCCTCTCAGAAATCCCCCATTTCCCCCAAGAACGGAAAGAGGCAAAAGGAAAGTCCCCCAAACCCCCCCCTTTTTATATGCCCGGTTTTGGGAAAAATTTTCCCCCAAAACAAAATTTAAATTTCCCAAACCCCAAAAATCAAAAAGGGGAAAAATTTGGGAAAAGGTGGGCGCGAGCTTAAATGGGTTTTTTGCAATTTTTCAGATGAAACTCCTTGATCTAACTCCGTGATCCAAAAACATTTTGCTTCCCTCCGATGTCCGAGCTGGCACCCTTTTCATTCCCGGTTTGGCCCAATTTAAAAAATCAAAATTAAATTTTAAAAAAAGCCGTTTTAAAAGCTCTCTTGTCCCAAAGACTCCCGGACTCTCTTAAAGGAAAAATTTTTTCCCCCTTTTCCCCGGCCCCCCAAGGGGATTTTTCCTACCCTTTGGGGAAAACGAAAAACCAGCCGAACTCCCCCAACTCTTTGAGCCAACCCTTTTTAACCTATGCTTTCCCCAAAAAAACATCACTGGGGGGAAAACCGGAGTCCCGGGAAAAACTTCTCAAGGTTTTGGGGAGGGTGAACCTTTTGAAGATTTTCCCCCTCCTCCCAAACAACCCTTTCCTGTTTCCCAAAATCCCCAATCGGGTAAACCCATCGACAAACTGGGTCAAGCCCAAGATGCTTTTGGGAAGTATTATCTTGGGGCGCCGGCCCACGAATTCCGGGAGGGGTCTTCTTTTCCCTCGCCCCAAGGCCCCCTGGTTGGGGTAAAGGGTTTGGGCCTGCAAAACGGTTTTTACTTTGGGCCCCGCCTTTTTGCCCGCCCCCTAGACCTTTTACTCATGACTCCCAAAGAAAAACTGGGGTCCCCCGTACGTGTGAACTTTGCCCCTGGCCCCCCGGCCTTCCCCCCCCTGGAACCCTTTACTCCAAAGCCCGGAAATCCTCGGAATTGTCCTACACCCCCCCCATACCCCAAGGCTGCCATTAGGAAAACCCCAAAAACCCCTCTAATTCCCCCCTCGACCTCAGGGGAAACCCTTTAAAACCCCCGAATGGATAATCCCCCTTTTTTTCCCCCCCGGGGGGTCTGGTTAAACTCCTTTCTTTGCCGCACAAAGGGCCCCCATTTTTTGGCCAAGGACACTCGTGTTAGAAAAAGTGCTGGGGGCCAAATGAAATGATTTTCCCATCCAACCCTCCCACTCCAAGAACAGCTTTTGAGTACAAAGCCGCTTCAAACCCTTTTTTTTTTTCTATCTCCAAGACAACAACCTCCCTAAAAGCCCTGACCCCCCTTCGAGAAAATTTTGGGGCTTCAGCGCTCGACGCCTGGCATTTCCTCTCCCCTTTCTCTACCATTTTCTTTCTCTCTCCTTCTGATAAGCCCCCTCCCCCCCTTTTTTTTAAAACCCTTTGGGGGGGGAGAAACTCCAAAAACGTTTACAGAATCCCAATGGCGGAAAAAACCTTTATTCCACGCACCAAAAGGGGGTTTTTGCTTTAAGGCCCAGGGGGACAAGGGTTTTAAGGTCTTGTCTCCATGGTATAGGGTCCCAGCCCTCCTCCAAAGTGGAAATTTCCCCAAAGAACCCAGATACCGCCCGGAGAAGCAATAAAGAAGTAGGGGAACCCCCTGTCCCCCCATCGGTGGGGGGGTGTTTCCCGGGAAGGTTTTTGGGAAAAGGGGGTTGAGGCTAAACCTTTACTGTTTTCTAGGCTCCCTTAAAACCCAATTTCCCCCCAGGCTAACCCCCCTATACATGCTCCCTTCTACACCGGGGGGATACAAACCCGGGCCTTGGTTTTAAAAACCCCTTCGGCGCAAAAAACGATATTTTCCCGTAAAAGGAAGCAAACCAAAACCCCTCCCCTTTCCCAAGGGGGGATTGGGCGAGGGGTAGCCCGACTCCCCCGCATGGAGGGAAAGATAACTCATAGCCCTGATGCCAAAACAAAAAAACAATCCCTACCCGGTGGGCCCTGGGGTTAAACTATAGGGAATTTCCTCCCCCAAAAAATTTTTAAAAAACTTCTAGGACCTGAACCTAGAACGGGGGGGGGTTTTCCGGGGGGGGGCTTTTCTGGGGGGGCCCCCTCTGGCCAAATAACCGGATCCCCCCGCGACCCATGCAAAAAATTTTTTAAAATTTTTTTATTATTAATTAAAAAAATTAATTTTTTTTTTTTCTCCTTTTTTTCCCCCCTTTTCCCCCCCCCTCCCTCCCCTTTCCTTTTTTTTTATTTTTTCTCTCTGCCTTCCCCTCTTCCCCCTTTTAGTTTTGCCCCAATTTCATAGACCCCTCCTTTTCCCTTTTTTAAGGGCCTGTCCCCTTTTCGTAAATTTGGGCCCCATCCCAAATAATCCCCCCCGTGTTTTGGGCTCCCTCCGGGTCCCCTTCCCGGGGGAAACCAGCCCGAGCACCCCCCGGCGCCCCCCCCTCTGAATTGGGCCCCCCCACAACAATAGCCAAAAAACAGGTTCCTTTAGGGGGTTTTTATGGCCTTTAACCGTAGTTATCTTTAACTTTTTTTTGGTTTCTTATAACTGTCATCTAGTAATGTTCAAACAACTGTTGTTGTACTTTGGTCACGCCTACTTCATTTGATCACCTTTCATGTGAATTTTATTGTTTAATAAAAAATTGTTAATAAAAATTTAAATTTAAAAAAAAAAAAAAAAAAAAATTAGAAAAAGGCCAATATCCCCTTATTGAGTTCTGTACAGGACATAGATTGGGAGCAGCTATTGTCAAATGATGATATGGAAGCTAAATGGGAGATCTTTAAATATACTTTAAGGAATTATATTACAAAATATCACCAGTATAGGCAATCAAAAGTAAATCCAACATGGCTTATACCATCTGTTAAAAGAGCAATAAATAATAAAAAAGGCATTTAGGAAACAAAAGTCAGAGGGGTAAGCATTAGCCTTTGAAAATGACAAAGAGCTTAATAAAATCTGTAAAAAGGGATAAAGTCAGCTGAAATCCAAATAGAAAGGCAGGTGGTTAAGGACAGCAAAACAAACACCAAAAGATTCTTTTGATAGAAAGAAAAAAACAAAGTCAGAGCTTGTGGGACCCTTAAAAAACAGTAATGGAAAGTTGGTCAATGGGGATCAAGAGAAGACAGAAGTACTAAAAGGTTCTTTAACTGTGAATACAAAGAGTAGTGTTGATCAAACTGTTCTAGAAAAGTTAAGTTCTAGTAGAGCTTCTTGAATTTTCAGAACTCGAACTGAACCGAACATTTTACTGTTCGTTCGAGTAAAGTTCTAGTTCGACATGCCATTTTCAGTTTCATTTTCAGCGGCTTTCTTCACTTTTTGCAGCCATCCAATTACCTTTCTGTATTTTTGTCAGCCATCAAATCAGTGCAGAGCACAGAAAAATGTCAAAAACATCATCGCTGAGGTGTAGGGCTCTCATTGGCTGCTAAAATCACATGACCATATTCTATATATTTCACTGTATTGCCTTGTGAACACCATTTTCAGCTCACTCTCTGTACTGTACAGACTACTCTTAGTTAGTTAGATATCATTTTTCTCTCCAAAGACATCAATAGTTAGAGAGTTTGGTATTGCTGGCTGCATCTTTCCCACACCCAGAAGTGATTTGGCGACATTTGCAGGCTCACATAACCCCTAACTCTCATATACATGGATATATATTATACAGAGTGCTTGAATTTGCTAAATTGTCTTCCATCTGAAGAATAAAAAGTTCAATCTCCAGAGGCCACCAGCCTTCTTTACCATAAGATCTGTGAATCTATATAATAGCTGCCTTAAGAAAGGCTTAGACAAGTACTTACAACAAAATAATATTCATACTTATGTAGCCGTACAAATATGTAGTCAATTATTATAAAAGTTCAGTTAAATATTTCTTTTAGGGCACATTGGTTCATGCCCTATGGGTTCCATTTTGTGCATCAATAGGTAAAAACTAACTTTTCAAACTACCTATACCCCTCCTTTCATCCACATCTTCTCCCCACTCTTAGTTTAATTTGATGGACATAAGTCTTTTTTCAACCAAACTATGTAACCTGGCCTATAAATTGTCACCACTAAAAATAGTATTAAAAACAACACAAACTGGTCTTATCCCAAGATCCTGAATTAACAGTTTTTGTCTTTGTCTTTATATATCTAGTTGCTAAGTGATTTCTATAGTGTGTCTTTTTTGTACAAAAGAAGTTGAATATACATTTAGATTATGGGGTAGCAGAATTCATACTCTGTATACAGTTACTAAGCTATTTAGTAGCTGTTTGTTTTTGTCACCAAGACAGTATCTGGGAATACTTTCCATATTAGTGCTGTTCAGTTGGTTTATAAACCAAAAACAACACAAAAAGACAACACAGAAAAAATGCAGGGAGACTGTAAGATAAACATCTTATTACAACACTTATAGGGAACTATATGTTTAAACAAAAATAGGGAAGGAAGGTGATTTTGTCATGTCTCACCACAGCAACAATACGTTATTGAAACAAATTACATTTATTTAAATATTTCTATATTGGTCACTTGCATGTTTTAGAAAAAAATTATAACTAACACCTCTTGCTTGATACTTTTCCAGGATACATTCTGGCTTTGTGATGTTGGAGAGCATGGGATGTCAATATTTTGTATTGTGCATCTGGAGTCTGCTTGGCAGCTTACACATCACAAATAGGCTATAAGACAGCATGCTGCTTGGTACAAAAGAGCCAGGTGCTGGGGTGGAGCTGAATACTGAACAAAACTGCTGCATAGGAGTATCCTGGAGTATCCGCTGGTATCCTGGCTCCTAAATGGCCCAAAGTAGTCACAAAGCTGAGGAGAAGGTTTGCCAGGTTGAATGGGAGCTCAAACCCCCTCAGCATATTAACCGGCGATTACAGGCTTCTGCTGATCTGAGGCCTGTTTACCCTACCTCGTCTTGACATGCTACTGGAGAGAGCAGTGCAACGCAGCTATTACCGTACTCCTGAACCATGGAAACAGCTTCCTCACCTATCCTAATGCCGCAGCTTACCTCCAATACCTCTGTGGTGAGTCCATACTATGTCCTGAAGCCGCAGACTTCAGCGGAGACGGCTGTCCTCTCTTCCAGCAGATCCTCCTCACTCCCTCTGCCTGCCTTCGTTGTGGAGAGTTGCGACCTGCATCGTTCGCTTGCTGGGACACCTCTTGCCCATCATCTGAGCTGAAGAGCATAGGTACTTCTCCTCTCCCTGTGTCACAGAGGTACAGTGGGTCTAGGGAGGACCATCATAAAGAGATCTCTGCCCTCTTTGTCTGACATACGGCCCAGAAGTACTCCCCTGTTGCTGGTTCAGCATTCACAAAGTGTGGACTATTCCTGTAGGAAAGTGGGTTGTGAGTGGACTGATATCAGCTGCCTATCTCCACCTCAGCTCCAGCAACATACCCCAGACTCTCAGTTTCACCAAGTTCACAGTCATTATCCATCTCCCTTTCTGTGCACACAGGATAAACTCCACAGCTCCTTAAAGTTCTCTCCTACATCTGCTTCTGTAATACATCCAAAATCACGAAAGCATCAGGGTCCGCCTAAAAAATCAGGAGGTTCTCCTATACACAATCCAGCTCCTGGGACCTTCTCCCCTGAAGAAGAATCTATAGATGCGGAGTCTGTGGATCAGTGGGGTCTATCTTCATCTATCTGGAGTTTAAATCTCTGAGTGATTTGCACCGGTGGTCCTATTTACGACATCTACCACCTAAAGAGGACTTCAAGGTTCTTATTTCTGAAGTAAAAGAAGCCTGTAAGGCTGAAATTTCCACAGTTAGGCAGGATCTAAAGCATATGGCGGATAGAATGGAAGCTTTAAAGGACGCTCATGACTAAATGCTTCAGTATGTTTCAAAAAAAGAGAGATTCCAGTCGGCACCACACTTTAGTACTAACAGGAGGAAATAGCAACTCGCCAGTTTCTTCATAAAGGGGTTTGGGGTCAGCGGCACAAACCCCAAAGGGTACAAAAAAACACAATTATAAAGAAATCCGCAGCAAATCACCAAATTTAAAACTTCTGATCTTTTATTGAAAATATTTGCACACACATTTGGGAAAAGGGGGAAGACAAAGGGAAAAGGGGTAACAGCCGTTTCACGTCTACTTACGTTTCCCCCCAAACCCTATGGGGGATCAAAAGTGAGAACAACATTTTATTCCCCCACCCACCCCGTTTAATCAAAATCAAAAATAGACCCGGTTTTTAAAAAAAAAACACAAAAACATAAAAAAAAAACATTAAAAAAAATGGCAAGTCCATTTAAAGATCATTGAGTTTCCCAATTAGAGGGTTGGGGAAAAACGGGTTTTAAAGAAGTGGAAAATTTAAATTTTAAAAATTTCAGGAAAACTTCGATTCTGAAAGAAAATCGAAATTTGGGGTGATTCCCAGGGAAAGGAAACGTGGGTTTTAATTGATGAAAAAAAAAAAGGGGGCGAGCACATGGCGTTACATGGGCAAAGAACTTGGGAGGAAGAAAAGGGAGGGACCCCCCAAAAGACATTTTGCGAGATGAAGCCAATCAGAGACCCGGGGGGGATTTCTGTGAAAGCACCGGGAAAAATAAGTCCAACGGGGCCGGCAGTTCCAAAACTCCCCTCCTGTGCTGTGTAGTGAAGCGGGTGCTCCTGAGATCTCACACTAAGGGCGACATGTAAAGAATTCCGCTGCGTTCTTTTTTTAAATTGGCCCCGGCACTCCAGTTTTTTTAAAAAGATTTAAAAAAGTTGGGAAAATTTCGACAGTATGAAGGGGTTTTTGGGGCTTTTCCCAAAAGGGTTTTAATCGCGCCAAACTTTTTTGGCCCTAGAGTGTAACCCCGCCAAAACTTGGCGCATTAGGGGGGCAAAGAATGCGCCAAAAATCTGTTGTAAATTTAAAAATCTCCCAAAAACAGAAACGAGCAAATTTAAACTTTTAAGAAGGGGAAAAAAAAATGGATTCAAATGCGTTTTCTTTTTTTTTTTTTTGGTGCCCACACCACGTTTCTAGATAATTTTTGAAAGTTAGAATAAAGAAAAAACAATTTTTTTTCCATTTAAAATAGAGCTTAAATGCTTCCCAAATTTGGCCCATTACATTCTATGCCCAAACAAAGTTTTTGGGGCATTAAGCCTATGTAATGCGCCAAAATTTTATGGGGGAAAAAGGTTAAAGAGACGAAAATTGAGAGACCCGAAAGAATTTTAATAATTATCAAAAACCCTAAAAAAAAATAAAAGGGCGGCATGTATGAATTCGGGCTGGTATTTTTTTTAAAATTGGGCCCCCGGGACCCATTTCTAAATAGATATAAAAAGGTGTTGAATAAAGAAAATATGAAATTTTTTTGGGGCATTACAAAGACTTAAAACGCCAAAACTTTTTTATTGGGGGATAGAGTGGGAAAGCGCCAAAATTGGCAATTAAGCTCTATGTAATTTCGCCAAAAAAAATTTTCGTTTTTCTACACCTTTTATAACTATTTTGAAATGTGGGGTCGGCGCCAAGTAAAAAAAAAGTACGCATTCGAATTCCCTAAGTCGCCCTAAAGAACTAACTTTTATACGGGATTTTTGGGGGGGTTCACAGTTTTTTTCAGAGACTGCTTCTCTTACGTTCTAATTTGATTTTGTGGGGGGATTTGGAAATTTAAGTCCCGTGTGGCCCCAATTTTAGCGCATAACATTTTAAAGCATCTGCTCAGTTTGGAGCCTTTTAAAAATCCAAGGGTTATCTAAGCCTGTTTGTTGCTGTTGATTCAGTTAAAAAACAGCGTTTTTACAATCCCCAAAAACCATTTAATTTTTGGCTCTCATTCTTTTGGCATTTTTAGATCCAAGGGGTTAATTAAGTGTTTTTCTGCTGTTTTGGTCACTAAAAAAAAAATGTGTTTTTAACGCCAAAAAAGAAATTTTTTCCCCGTAACATAAATTCATATCCCAAGGTTTTAAATTTAAATTTTTCTGCTTTTTTGCTCAGTAAAAAAACCCGTTTTTTAAAACGCTACATAGCTGGAAATTTTTGCCACCCTTTTCTTTTGTGCAATTTAGACCCCGGTTAACTAATATTTTTTTGTGTTGTATAGTAAAAAAAAACGTGTCTTTTTAACGCCAAAGAAGAAATTTTTCCTTTACATAATTCTACCCAAGGTTAATTAAGCCTATGGCACTTTTCTTTCTTAAAATACACAGTGTTTTTTAAAGGCACTACAATAAAATTTTTTCCCGGCCATTTTTTTTGGGGCCCCCAAATTTTTATCCCCAAAGGTTTAACCCCCGCTTTTATGGGTTCCCTTTGGGGGTCAAATACAGGGTGAAATTTTTCATAAAACAATACTTCAAATTTAAAAAGAGTCTGTACCTTTTTTAAAAAAACAGTATGCAGACAGGAGGTGCAGGTTTTTTCACAAAGCCGAGTGGCAGGGGGCCCAAACAAATTTCCGGGAGCAGGCCCAGGTTCCAGGGACAAAGGGGCCTCGCAGCAGGGGTCACTCGGTTTTTGGCCGAACTGCCGGGGTCCCAACTAGCCCGGTTTTGCCCGCAACCCAAGGTTTTTTGATTGGTTGACTAGGTCATCCACTTCCCCCAATGGAAAATCTGGGCAACCCCGCCAAAAAGTTTGTGGGGGAAAATCAGACACAAACCCCTTTGTTGGCATGGCCCGGGAAAACGGGGCAGCGGCCCCACCTGTCTTTAACCCCCCAATCCCAAACCGGGTTTCCCCCACCAAGAACTACTATTTGGTTTTGGGGTCAGGGGCCCCCTATACAGGGGGGATGAAAAATTTTAGGAGGACAGTCGAAACTACTTTCAGCCCAAAAAAGGGGGCCAATATCCCCCTGCTTTTTTGCATTTGGGGGCAAAATATTTGATTTTGGAGAGTGGCCCTGGGAGGTCATTTTGTGAGGGGTCAGCCTCTGCAACCAAAAACCCGTTGGGGGAGGGCAGCAATGAAGATAAACCCAAATCATGATGATGTAGCCCCAAACCCATTTTTGGGGGCCGGGAAGCAAAAAAACCCCCCAAACTTTAGGAGAAAGGGGGCTCAGCTTTTCGCCTCAGGCACCGGGCACCACAAGTGGGGGTTGGGATGATCCCGCAGGGTACAGCAGTGGTGGGTTTAGGGAGCCAAAAAAACCACGGGTAGAAAAACCCCCTTTCAGGTTTCCAAAAAATAAAGGGGCCCCAAAGGGCCTAGTAGTCACTTCAAAGCGGACGTTTGGGGTAAATCACTACTCGGGCCGGGGTGGCAGTTTTATTTCTAAAAAACCGGGGGAAACCAAAAATGGGGATATGGAAATCTTTGGGCAAAAAAGGGAAAAAAGGGGCCCGGGAGCTAAGTTTGGGACCAAGGCCCTGCTTTAACACATGCAGCGTCACCCTCTGGGGGCCTGGGAGAAAAGTGGCCAGATTTGGCCCTCCGCCGGCCCGCCGCAGCAGCGGCCAGTGGCACGCAGCCATTTCAAAAAAGCAAGGCTCCCCCACCTCTGCAGAAGGGAGCTGTTTTTTCTTTTCCCTCCAAACTCCCGTCCAATGCTCCTGGGTCCTCCCCCCAAAATTTGGGGCCAAACAGGGCGTTTTAACGAAAGGGGATTTTAAAGAGACAACGAGGAAAGCCTCCAACCATCC